>MU832924.1:0-64171 GCA_029204225.1 Diphasiastrum complanatum | reverse complement strand
AATTCCCTACACACATTAGTTAGAATTGTCGCTCTCTAGTGACGCCTGAAAATCCACGTTAGAGTGACTGAAATTCAGTATAACATGAGAAATATGTGTGACGCAGACAGAGCAGTATCACAAAAAGTTACAGATCATATAGAGTGTATTCGCTCAACTGATAAAAAGTAATGCTGCAAAAGATGGCAAAGGAAAAGAACACTCAAGCTTCTCTGGTTGTAATCTTCCTGAAATGATAGATTCAAATTAACTTCCCATTCCTTGATTTCCCAATGGTGAGAGGATTGTCGATCAATGTGTTATGTTCAAGATGAGTGTACCAACTATCCTCAGACAAGATTTCAGACATCTCAGTAGAAGGGATAGTTAGTGAGAGGGCTGCATATGTATACTCTGAGAATTTCTCTTTAATGTACAATTGTTGAATGCATAAAAGAGCATATGAAATGAGAGAACCAATATTTACATAATTGTAAGTATAGTATGGTATGGTTATTGAATTAGTGGAGCAAAGTATATTATTTGCTTTAACTTCCTCCAAATAATGAGAATAGTTAGCTTCCCAATTTGTGTAGATTTCTCACAAATCAGGGAATAATAACTGACTGGAAAATCTGGAAGGAATTGGATTAGGGCTAGCGACAACTTCATTAACATCAAAAATGTTAATTGAGTCTAGCTTATTCTGATACTCATCCAGAGCTGGAAAAATATTGTTTTCAAATGTTTTTAGATACTCTAAGATATATATATATATACAAAGATCCTGTAACAGCATGGATATAGTTAGTTTGCACATTGAACTTATTCTGAACAATGGCAAGAGCAAAGATACCTTTTTGGTGCATGGTTAGTTTTGATAAAATTTCTAGCAAGCTCACAAGTGTGAGGAATGATCCTCAAGTGTGAATGATCTTATCAAGCTTTGTGTTCAGCACATAACCGATTCTAGATTGAATGCCAAGATCTAGTACAGAATTTTATAGCTAAATCACAATCGCGCATGCTAATAATCAAAGAATGATAGCTTTGAAAGACAAGAGAGAAAAAGTACAAGAATTCAACGCATTAGCAGAAGCCTCAACTCGAGTTAGAGAGAGAAAGAGAGAGCAATATTCAAGCAAGTGATATTGTAGATCCAAAATAACATGCAATAACTTCAAAGCTTGGTTCTTCATAAAAAATTATGAGAATGTCTTCACATATTTATGGAGTTTGAGGTAGTTCGAGGTAGAACCATCTCCATCTAACTTCTATCCACATCTATAAGTGAAAACTAGAAAATTAGTGACATTTGTCACTTCACATGCATGCATTTCTACCTACTTTTATCAAGTGTCATATTTTTAACTAGAATTGTACAAATCATCATGCATGTGTCCAATTCACTTTGTGCATGCCTTGCATGTCACTATGGATCACTTACAACCATTGCATGTGATATGCCACAAGTTTCTACAAACATATTATTGACATTTCTAAGTCTACATTCTATATGCAAGTTGTATATTACCAACTAGACTTGAAGAACCCATGTAGCTCAAGTTTCTTCTAGGCCAAATTTGGCATTTACAATTTGAAACAACATACTCACATAGAAAAACTTTGTAACAAGCCTATAGTCAAGATAGATGATTTTTCATTTTTCAACACTCCTAAAAATAATCTATGCTGACTTGAACATGGATCTTGGTTTTATTCCAAGATTGGCTCTATGCTTGATGAAGAAATTTTTGCTCAAAGGCTTGGTGAGCAAATCTGCAATACAAGATGATGTGTCGATGTGTTCCAAGTAGATTTCCCCTCCAATGACTCACGAAGTGATGTGCAACCTCGATGTGTTTGCTCCTTGCATGAAATATTGGATTGTTGGCAAGGGCATGTGCTGAAATATTGTCACACATGATCAAAGGTAGATCATGTTCCATGATTATCTTTAGCTCCACTAGCAAACTCTTGATCCAAAGCACTTCTTTTGCTGTAGTAGTAAGTGCCTTATATTCAGCTTCACAAGATGAGAGTGATATGGAATCTTGCTTTTTGGAAAGCCAAGATATCAAATTTCCTCCAAAATATATGACATATGCACTTGTAGATTTCCGATTTACTTTATCACTGGCAAAATCTGAGTAAGAAGAGCCAACTATGGAAAGATCTTCACTTTTATATAGCAAACCATAATCATAGGTTGAAGATACCTAAGTACCCTTTTGGCCATTTTCCAATGATGAATAGTAGGATTTTGCATAGCTTGGCTCAACTTAACACTAAAACTTACATCAGGCCTAATTATAGTGAGCCAAATTAAGGAGTCTATAAGACTCCTAAAATGAGTGATGTCCACGAAGGATCTTTCATCACCTTTGTTAGGGTCTTTTACAATTTGCTCCATAGGAGTATCAATACTCTTACAATCTAGCATATTGAACTTTTTTACCATTGAAAGAGCATACTTGGATTGACAAACAAAAGCTTTCTTATTATGAAAGTCCATCTCTAATCCTAATATGTAATGAATTTTTCCAAGATCTTGCATCTTGAATTCTTTTCCAAGTGCAATTTTGGTTTCTACAACTACCTTGATACAACTTCTTGTCAGGATAATATCGTCAACATAAATGAGAAGAATGACAATATCTCTATAATAAAACTTGACATACAAGGAAGGATCATAGTTACTAATATTAAATCCTAGTGAGTCAAGAAAAGTGAGCTTCTACCTTATGAAGCTTGTGTGCTGGCAAAGTCACACATAAGGCCTTTTTCTAGATCAAGTATCAAGATAAAGCAACCATTTGAACTTGTACACTCTGATGTTCATTTCTCATCAACTAAGAGCAAAGGAGGAGCCAACTGCTTTGTCTCTTTTGTAGATGATTATACAAGATATTCTTGGATCTATATGCTGTCTTCAAAAGCCATGGTTTATGATGTTTTCTTACTTTTAAAGCTTATGTAGAAAATTTGTTTCCTATCAAGTTGAAAGCTTTGAGAAGTGATAGTGGAGGATAATACACTTCCAATAAGTTTAAAGACTTTTGTGAGAGAGAGGGTATTCAAAGAGAGTCTTCTTGTTCATACACTCCTCAGCAAAATGGAGCTGCTGAGAGAAAAAATAGAACTTTGTGTGAACGTGCAAAAGCCATTAGGCTAGAAGCTTCTCTGTCTAAAGAATTTTGGGAAGAGGCAGTTGCATGTTCAAACTATCTTTGTAATAGGCTTTCAAATCTTGCAATAGGAGGAAAGATACCATTTGAGATGTTGTATAAGAAAAAGACTAAGGTAGATCATCTTTGGATTTTTGGCTGTGTATGCTTTGTGCATGTGCCTCTAGAAACTAGGAAGAAAGAAGATCCTAGTGCTGTCAGAGGAATTTTTGTAGGATATGCATCTACCAAAAAGGCATACAAAGTTTATTTACCCTTTATTGACAAGAATGTTGTTAGTAGAGATGTGATCTTCCATGAAGATCAGAAGTTTAACTTGGATGATGCACAGGTCAAGGAGTCTCATGCAAGATCAATCATCAATCTTGATGTTGTTCAAGAAGAGGTGAAGCCGAGGCTTGAGGAGGAGCAAATTCATCTACACGAGTAAGAACTGAGCCAAGTAGGCTCACATATGATGTTGAAGGAAGGCAAGCGGAAGGTGAAACTTCCTATCATGCATTGTTTTTATCATATGAAGAGCCTAAGGATGTTCAAGAAGCACTTCAATCCAAAGAATGGGTTGAAGCAATGACCCAACAGTTTGAATCCTTGATGTCAAATAACACAGCTACTCACAGATCAAAGGTCTTGACTATGAAGACACCTTTGCACCAGTTGCAAAGATGGTAACAATTCGAATACTCATCTCTCTTGCATGTTTTCACAAATGGATTATGTTCCAGCTTGATGTTTCTAATGCATTTTCAATGGTTACCTTGAGGAGGAGATTTACATGGAGCAGCCTCCAGGTTTTGTGAAGGAAGGTGATGAATCAAAAGTTTGTCTTTTGTTCAAAAGTCTGTATGGACTGAAACATGCACCAAGGTCCTGGTATGCAAGGCTCACCTCCTATCTCATATCACTCGGATTTTGTCTAAGTAAATATGACCCTTCTCAGTATTATAAGTTTCTAGATAACTTTGTAATTATACTTATATTTGGTTAACAGTGACTAGGCCTGATCTAAGCTTTTGTGCTCATAAGCTAAGTCAACACATGCAGGATCCAAAGTTATATCATTGGAAGTTGGCTAAAAGAGTCTTGAGGTATATATCTTCTACCTTAGATTATGGATTATTCTACGAAAGAGAAGATTTGACAGCTCATATCTTCATTTTCGAGTATATCATGCCATGTTTATGTTGATATTCAATTTTTAACAATAAGGTGGCATCACATATCCCCTTCCACAAATGTGAAACATCCTCGTGAACATAACATCTTCTTTTTGAGGATTATTCTCAAAACATTCTGTTCTTCAGATTTTCGTTAAGGCGAAAAGATATTTCTTCATCAATTTCATCCTTTAGATATTTCTTCATCTTAGAGAATATGTGTCTTGTTGTTTCTTTAATTGAATAGGTTGTTTTTTGAGGTGATCTTTGAATTGTTGATGAAAACTGGAATCAACCTTCAAAACATCTTTAAACTTCAAAAATTTAGCATCCCATAGAAACATCGGCACAACAAAGACATAAATGAATGTTTTATGAATGATTCAAGTCTTCATATAATTTTTGATCAAACTACAAGTTTTGCTGAGCTTTGATCAACAGCAAGTCTTCTTTTGATTTTGTGTAGCGGCCAACTGGTAAGTTGTCGAAGTCTTCTAACTGAACCGGGAGCAATGTTCCATCAAACAGCTCTTGGGTTAACTTGGTATTTTCGTCTGAATCACTATGAAGAGTGACTTCTTTATAGTAACGAGCTAAACATCTAATAAAAGAGCTTTTAACATAAAGATTTTGAATAAAAAATAATGTCTTTGCCGCGAAAATTACAAACTGCCAAAATGAATATGTACAAAACTGCTTGTAGCAAAATGACTTCCTTCTGTCTTGTAGATTGTGTCAAATCTCCGCAAAATAATCTGCAAGATTTCGCTCCCAATCCACATGAAGACTGAATAACTCTGGATAAGCCATATTTACATTGATCAGCAGCCTGGCATCGTCGAATTCGTCTAAATCCGCAACAGCTTGAGGTTTGTACAATTGGAACTGCGACTTTTGCTTCCAAAAATGTCGCTTATTATCTTCGTTCCGCAAAAATTGAAACTCTTTGATTCGCATATATTCTAGAGCATACATAGCCGAAGAGCCTATGTACAACTCTGCTGATCCGAAAGGCACGACCTGGAACATAACCTGGATTATGCCCCAATAGAGACATCCTTTCTATTCGATAGAGAGATGGGCCCATACCCAGAGAAGTTGTCCTTCTCCCAAGGTCGCTTCCAATCGTCGAAGGCGATGCCTACTGTGCCTGGTAGCATCATGTATTCCACACGCCATTGCAATTCAACATTAAATGCATGTGGACACCATTTCTAGAAGCGTTCAGCAAATTTACGAAATCTGTCAGCACATACCTTCGACTGATTGCGTTGGGTTTGCTTTGGCTGTGTGGATGTAGTTGCCAAGTCCTGAGTTTGCAACTCAGCAGCCAGCTTCTGATCTTCCAATTGTTGCATAAGATTCGACAGCTCCTGCTTGAGCTTGTCGAGATTCGCGATAGCCTCCAAATACTCTTGATGGTCCGAGGCTCCAGAACAAGATGGCACAGCTTGAAGTTGCTGTGTAAGGTCATCAATGCGAAGCAGGGCCTGAAGATATTCGTCGTGAGAATCGGGCCCGCTGCAAGATGGGTTGGCTTCACTTGAGAGCTCCTTTAGTTCAGCCAATTCTTCCTCGACAAGTGTCTTCACATCCTCGAGCGGTTGTAAGAACTCGACTCAAAAAATTTTGAGCATCTGATCTTGGAGCTGGTTCACCTTCGTGAGGTCGACTGTGACTGACCCTGTATTAGTGCTCACATAAATAGCAGCTTCTATCTTTATTCGCTTCATTCGCTCCTCCTGCAAATATTTCTGGAGGGCGACGTTATGTTGATTTGCAGCCAAAAGTTGTTGTTTCAAAGAATCATTTTGAGCCTGAAAATTATCAGACTTGACCTGAATCGTCTTCTTTGTCTGCTTCAAAGAATCAGCTTTCTTTATTAGAGTCTAAAGTTGTGTTTCAAGAGGATGATTTTGTTCGATCAGCTTCGTGTTGTCTGATTCGAGCGAATCGATCTTCTCGTATGACTCCTTGAGAGAGTCTAGAGATTTCCTCTCTGAGTTGATAAGCTTCATGGTGAGTTGTCGGTGGTACTTATCCAACTCGTACACTTAAACCACTAAATTCTTGGCTTTTTCTATCATGGATCGAAACCATTGGGGCTAGTTGTCTGGTTTGACTTCATCTTCAATAGGAGCCCTAGTATCGCCTTCTGCAGTTGTTCGACCTTTCTCTGATGTGTCGGACTGGGTTGCATCATCATCAGTTGTGGATGCACTCTGCTGCTTCTGAGATGTGGAAGCAGATGCGAGCTTTGAAGAATCAGCGGCAGCAGCAGCACCATCCATTGCCCCAGCTGGAACTGTATCTGGTTGGGATGGTGCAGCATCAATCTCCATAGCAGTGGGAGCTGCCAATTCGACTGCTGGTGCAGCATCAGGTGCAACCAGAATACGAACAGACAAGATGCTGGAAAGATCAATTGGCTTGGGAGCCAACATCCTTCCCATCAGCATTGTTTTCTCCTGCTTGGTCAAAATGTCAAAATTGGCACACAGTCGAGAAACATGTGCTCCAACGCTAGAAAACTTTTGATGCTTACTACCATCGCAAAAAAGCCCTGTAGGTAATAACGCCGAAGCAAACTGGATTACCGGTGAGTGCGTCCAATATGTAATCAAAATTTTTAACAATAAGGTGGTATAGTGGTGAGTATTTTCACCTGTCACACAGATGACTCGGGTTCGATCCCCGACAATGGCGCCAAAAATTGGTATATGTTGTACTATACCAGCATGATTAATATAGATTTTATAGTAAATAATATTGTTCCCACAGAGGACAGTGTTAGAAAGTTATGTATTTGGTACAATTATGGCAAGTGGTTTCAAGAGTTATTCTGGTTGTCAATAGACATTAAAAAGTAACTAGTATTACTTATGGAAAATGTAATGCTAATGATTTCATAACAACAATCTAGCCTCTATCAAATCAAATGAAACACGTTCTACAGATGAGATGCTATCAGAGTAGTACAACAGTACTACACTCTGGCTGATTAAGGTGTCAACAAGAGTCGAGAGTTGTTTGATGTATTCGCAACTGTGTAGACAATTAATTAATCACGTTCGCAAACTATTCATTTCTAGACAGAAGTCTTCAACAACTAAAGTCCAAATTAATGGTTAAAGAACACGAATGGTTTCAGAACACGTTAGATACTTATGTCAATGTCAATCAGGAAAACAGATCAAAGACTCAATTCTTCAGACAGGGACCGTCATCTCATATGTATACATATAGCTTTATTCAATGATCATGCTAGACTGTACCAAAGATAGTCGTTATTCGAGTGTCGAAAAGAAAGTATTCGCGACAGACAAATAAGTTGGTTTTAAGACAGTTCTTTAGAGCATATTTTACGGATACACAACAAACGACTGTAATGCACTAGAGCGTCTGCCTGATCAGAGAGTAATTCATGTAATGCATTAGAATTGTTATCAGACTCAAGATCACTCACACTCAGCAGTGCGGAGAACAGAGATAAGAGAGAATAACTCACTGAACTCTATTCACTTCTTCAATCTCTTACATATGCATAAACTCTTCTCTCTCGACGATCGAGACTGAAGTGTGAGATCAATATATGTTCTACAGGACAAACAAACACACCTCTAAGTGCGTCGCTCCCACAAAATGGTCTAGTTAACAATTAGACTGAAAATACGTTCAATTATACCATGAAAGGTATACTTAACTACGAGTAAAAGTTACTCTAGTTTAACATGTCTTTTCGTATCTAATCGTTTGGTTTGGACGATCTAGTAAAGGTTATCCAAGGTAATGTCTTTCTTATTGAAGGTCTTGCCCTTAATTACAAGGCAAGTACTTAGGAGATATATTCCCAAAAAATGACTTGAGGCCTCTTCATGATTTATGCATAACCAGCTCATATCTTCATTTTCGAATATCATGCCATATTTATGTTGATATTCAATTTTTAACAATAAGGTGGCATCACAAATAACTTTTTGGTTATTTCAACATTTTGCAAGGATAGAATCCAGTCCAAGCTGTTGAGTCAGATAGTGGAATCCTTTCTGGAATTTCTTGGCCCCTCAGTTGTGCCATATGACTGGCATAACTTTCTCATTCGTGAACTAACCACCTCCATCAAACCCAACAACCGTGAATGTATCGCAGCAGGCCCCCTGTTGTGTAATTTTGTCTGTGCACTTCTCGAGGCAAAAGTGCACGGTTTCCACCGCTCAACCCATTTGTCTTCCCTAATGCCACACACTAACCTCTATCCGTCATCTGTAACATCCACCTCCTCCCAACCTGCAATTACTGACACAATGGCCAACAAACGAATGTGTGGCGCTGCCTCTTCATCTTCGTCTCCACCTACTACCCGAAGACACACAACCAGCACCGCACTAACCACTCCATCACCCACTGCCACTTCTTCTTCCGTGCAACCTTCCCCTCCTGTCTCTGTTGTCACTACCCCTCTTTTTATTCCATCCACAACTGTTCTTGTTTCCATTCCCGTTTTCTCTGTTGATAGCACTTTCATTTTTGTTCCATTACCCACTACTTTGTCCATCACCAACACATCCTCCATCACTCCTGCCGCCACCGTTGCTCCCCTCACGTTTAATCCCTCTGATTCTCAGTTGTCTCTTGACACTCTAGCATGGATGCAAATCATCAATTTCTCACCTCCACGTCAGACCACTTCTGCTCCATCCTCGCCTTCCGTGCTCCACACCACACTTTAGTTCCCCTCTGTTCCTCCCATTCTCTTGTTTGGACAAACCGTCCTCACCCCCGTTTCCACTGTTGCTTCTTGCACCCCACCTATTTCGACACCAAAGGTTGCTGAGGGCAACCAAAATTTTCATACCATCGCCAGATCGGGCTGATCCCACGGCCCCAGATGACATCAGGTCTAACGAGAATCTCATTGAAGACAATGACGACGGAGCTCCACAAGTCGTCGAGGCCGATACCGCACAAGCCCCTATCAGTGCCAGTGTACCGACTGCTCCAACTGACTTAATGACGACGTACCAGACTCTGGGCAAATACATCTTGGAGGCGGTAGCAGCCAAAGCTATTTTGGAAAGCAAGGTACTACATCTGGCCACAAGCAACACACGACTACGAGCGGAACTCACAAAGCTACAGCACGAGCTGATTCTAGCTCAACAACATGAACAAGAAGGGCACCCGAAGATTTCCAAGGTACAACAGAAGGAGGAGGGCCTCAATCTATATATCCAAACCCTCTCCAAAGTGCTGATAGAGGCCTCCACTAAGGTGCGAGAGCTTCAATCCGAAGCATCCCAACGGCTTGCTCCCCTCCAGGCGCAACTACAAATTTACGAAGCAGAGAATACGAGCCTGGGGGCGGAAGTCAAAGCCCTACAAAGTGAAAAACCTGTCTGGCTAGTTCAACCTACACCAAACTCAAGGCCGCTATCTGAATCAGAGATGAATCTCTTTTGACATCAGGTGCAGGTATATAACCAAACATTAAACAGCTACCAGGCAGAGTTCGATAAATATCGGGCAAGCACAACTCATGAGCTCGCTCAGGCCAAACAAGTCCTCAATGCTTGCCAACAGTACATGGAGAAGAAGGCCCAGCCCACCCCCGTGGTGATTCCATCACGTTTTTTGTGCTGCATTGACCAGTACGAGCCAGGACCAAAGCCAGCAAGCAGTAGGGGATTTAGTCAAGATCAAGGGTCCGAAGGCCAAGACCAAGGACCAACAACTACGGGTGCTGAGACGCGAGACCAAGGTGCAAGTACCAGCCAAAGCCAAGAAGAAGGACATGCAACATCATCCAGAGGTTCACGCATGATATCTGCCAGCCAGGCCTTCCGAAGACCAAAGTCCGTGGAGGAGAAAATAAACAAAGTATCCCCACGAGTCATCTAGAGGCGGTTGGCAAATATCTTTTTCAGCTCAAACAATAAAGAGCAAGGAGCTGCAAGCATTACCCGCCCTCCAACCACAACCAGAGTGGCGTCAGCAGTTGTTTGAAAGAGACCCTGCGTCCATCAGGGCCTATGTGACAAGTCCGCAACAACTACAGGTGAACGCACACTTCCTGCCATGCACACGATGATCCAAATGGGCGAAATGTGGCACCCCTCTGGACAAGATCACAATTCAAAATTTCAATTGGCCGATCATTCCATCAGAGTACAGTTGGAATACGAATGTATATGCCAGAAGGGCTCTCACTATATTCGCCAATAACTACTTCAACTGTCCTGATCCAACAGTCTGCGCGGCAGCCACCTACGCCCGGGACTTAGAGCATTTAATGGGGATAGAAACTAAATGGGACAATTTTCTCCCCCTCCCATATTCTTTGATCTTAATAAGGTGCTAGCTTCCGACAAAGTCGAAAATCAGCTGCCAGTCGCTCGTGTGTATTATCGAGCCGCCCTTCTTGGAAATCCCTGGACGTGTAGATTCCAAGCGTGGGTCGACCAAGACTAGCTGACAGGAGTTCACAAGTCCCTTCACACGCCCAAGGACTTGAAGAAACTGGACCGCCTCAACTTTATGGAAGACGTCACGGGCTATCTGATCCAACAAAGACGGGCCAAGAAGACTCTTTACTGAACCGGTAGAGTGTCGAGGGACCGGCACTACTTCAAGCCGTGAGTCCTGTTGGGGGAAATCCCAATGAAGTGTAAATAAATAAAATCAACTAATAAAATGTGTTGCGAGGGCATGGCATTCTATGCTCATAAGTCCTTGGCCCAATGAGCACGCAAGCTTAAGTTGTAAATAAAATAAAATAGACTTGGGGCTTTGAATTAAAATAAAACTAGAGGCCCAAAGTCATTTTTAAACTTAGAGATTACTTTTTAGTGTTGGGTCCAAAATTGGGACTCACATGAATCTTGTGAATTTCAATGTACTTTTTGTGGACCCTTGGATCAAGTTGGGTTCAAGATGAATGGCTAGGATCAATGTAAATATTAGCCAATAGGATTTTGGGGCAAGGGCCTTTCCCATTTTATAAAAGGGTGCCATTTGTACTCTATTTCCATGCTTAATAGAGAGGAAGAGACTCTATCATTTTGATAGCTCAAGCATCCTCATTTGCTAATCACTCTTGCTTATGCTATTGTTGTGCTTTGCTTGTTATTTCCATTTTCCATGCTTTTTGTTTATGCTAGTTAAGATTTTTCCATAAGCAATAAAATTGAGCATTTGAGCTAACCTCCATCTCATCTCTCTCTCTCTCTCTTTCTCTCTTCTCCTTCTTCTTCCTCTTCTATTCTATCCTTTCTCTTCACCAACAAACATGATGAAGTTAGCTAGGGGAGTAGAGTTAGTATGAGTAGAGGTATGGGAGGTAGAGTTAGATAAAAAGTAGGGAACTAACTAAAAGTAGCATCTATGCATAGTTAGGTGCCTATCCAGTGAACTAACCCTTGTTGACATGTGAGAGGGCTATTACAACGTCGGATCAAAGTCCCTACACAATAGCATACATTCATAAGCAATTATCACAAGAGGGAAGAGCAACACACCATTACTAATACATAACTAAATGTCTTGTGTACAACTAACATTCTAGCCTACAACTAGTTATAGTTGGTAACAATTGGCAATAGTAAATGTACATTGTAAATAATAACAAGTGAAGTTTATCATTGATTTCTAACACTCTCCCTCAATGGAAAAAAAAAATTGCACTCTTCTATTCCTAGTAGAATGCAAAAATTTTCAGATTTACATCTACCTAATGACTTAGTAAATATATGTGCCACTTGATCTTCAAATTTTAAAAAAAACAATATCAATGGCTCCATCCAGAATTTTCTCTCAAGACAAACAAGAAATCTCCACAATTCATAAGGAAATAAATCAAGAAACTAAGCTAAATTTTGTGACTACGCATTTAGCTTCTCCACTAGAGGTCACCATCAATAGGTGGCTCATTCTACTTTTTTAAGAGGGATCTACTTGGATTTATTAGAAATACCTACAAATACTAGCTGCTACATGGTCATTCCATCATGGGGATTCACCATGAGGCTCACATGATTTTGAACTGTCATTCTAGCTAGCATTTCTCGGCTCTCATTCTCGTCCTTCTCTTCTTCCTCAGAGACCTTCCCGGTCTAAGATGAGATGTGCTCTTGGAATAGCTTCGGCCCAGTATCTGAAGAAACGAAATGTTTCTAATGCCAAAGCTTTGCTAGCCTTCAATCCTAAACTTTTCACGTGACCAGGCACGACACGACACAACATGAAATCAGTCGTGCTCCTCAACTAACCAAGAGGATCAGCCAAGTACCATGGGGTACAAATATCAGATCAGATATCATGACATCAGCAGAAGCACTCTAGATCGTGGCTAATCTGCCACTCTTGTATTTCGTGATTAGTTGTAGATGTTTAATCACTCTAATCTAGAAGTTACATGACACGACTATATACTTTCTGTTTGATGCATAATACTGTAATGCTAGTAAGCAAGACAAGAAGTCAGAAGACGAAAATACAGAATACAATCCGCTGGTGAGCGAGACAACTTTGTGAGGGTCAGTAGATCAAATGGTTCCATTTTGTGATTGCTCTTGGGTTCTATGAGAGCAAGAAAGATCTGTTCATTCATGATGTGGAAAATTGTACTTTTTCAATCTTAGAGGTATTTTGTAATTTTTGTGAGAGTAAGTGAATCATCCTTAAAGGACACTTATCTCTATAAGCAAGTAGTTAGCCTCATTGAGTTCAAAGTGACTTTTTATTACAAGATTAGAGAAATCATGCAGAATGTTAGTAGTTTGTGGGCTCATCTTTTTAGCAATCTTGATAATCTTGACAAGTGCATACTTAGCTTTATGATCTTGATCTTTGTAGTTATTATGAGACAAGGAAGTCTCAAGTACCCTTCAAGGAGGAGCATTAACATCAAAGAGGATCAATCCCAAAGGTGCTAGGATGGTGCAAAGCTCTCCATTTTACCTTGGAAGTGACCAACTTCAAAGAGGTTCTTTCATGGATATGGTGATAGTGCATCATCATCATCATTTTTATTGGTTGATTTTAGACATTTGTACCTACAAATGACGTTTTAAATTTTGCTAGCTCTGACGATTTGTTTAATGTTGCAAACTTTGGCTGCTTAGGTTTTGTGAAAGATGAAAAATGACAGCGCACTGCCTCGGTCGTGAATGTATGTGGATGGTCTACAAGGACTTGAAAGAATGATCGAGAGCGGTCAGAATGAGCTGAAGATGGCGAGAAGTGAGCTTGTGTGCATAAAGATTGCCAGAATCTGTCGTTAGAAACATCAAAAAAAACTTTCACGTCACTGAGGTGCAAATGAGTAAGTCTGGGGATATTTTATAACCGTATAAGACCTAAGTTATATATCTTGTTGAAGACAGGCTCGGCTCGGTCGAGATTGAGCCAAGAAGACTCGATCGAGATTTAACACATGGCTCGCAGTCGAGAGTGGATCAGAGAGTTAGAACTAAAGTAGAACTTCTGTGTTACTGTACTGTGGGTCCTATCATTAGATAAGGACTAGTTGGCCTCACCACGAGGCGAGTCGACGAGACACGTGTCCTGTCAACGGCAACCTGGGCCATGCATGGGTTGCCATAGTGAAAAACTATATGTACAATGTATTCTCGTTTTGAGAAAGACAGTTGCTACATGAGCTTGGAGTGGAGAGTGCTTTTAGTCTATGTTACTGTGTTGCATAATCTGTAATCCTATTTGGAGAAAATTCTAAAGTTGGTATCAGAGCCGTAAAGGGAGTGTACATAGTACAATGTAGTCGTTGAAGAGAGCATCAAGAGAAGAGTTTTCTGAGAGTTCGGGATCTACGACGGGTAGAAAGTGAAAAGTGAAGGCACTGGTGTACAATTTCTAGCATACAGAGGCTTGCCAAGCTCGGAACTGTGATCTTTGACTATGGATCAACAATTAATGCATGCAAGGCTACTGGTCGATGTTGTGCAATTGTCATGGGCAGGGATGAAAGACTTGTGAGAGCTATGAAGGCCAGATAAAGTATGTATTTAGAGACATTTGTGGTACATATTCTAACACATGCACACAAAAGTGTTATTATAAAAACTCTAATGAGGACACAATTTCCAACCTTATTGTTTCTTAAGGTAATATATAGTTTTGACTTGAAATGGCCTACCATTTTTCTTGCAAGTGACCATGGGCAAGTCATTGTCATAGTTGAGCAACAATCACTAGGACTTCACATCTAGTCAATAATGAAACAAGAGTAAAAAAGTCCACAATGTAGATTTGTTTTTGTTGTACAACTTTATTTGGACAAGATGCTTATAGGTGTATCCAAATTTTATGCAAATCTTGATTCTTCAATATAAGGCTTAGAGGTTAAACCCACTTGAATGTCATTGATTTTTTCTAGAGATTTTCTACCTTAGCCACCATTATAGATTCACTAATAAGAGAATGCCATGCATGTCCAAAATTTTCTCACTGGAGTGTCCCTTTTCAAAATCAAAACCTAGATGGTGGTTCCTACATTCTCTTTCTATGAAACATCTCCAATAATTGTTTTAATGTGAAGACATTTTATTTTAGAGGGAGTCATCTAAGTTCTACTTGAAAGGTCCAATTTTCTTCAGAATTCAAGGAGATTCTACTCATTTCTTAAATGGGGAGATGCTTTTTGGTTTTGAGTTTGTCCATGATTCAAATGAATGGGTAACTTGTTGGCATAGTATTTAATTGCTTGTGTTTTTTGTGACCATGTAGTGGCATTACCATCTTTACATGCAATATTTACATCATGCATACAATACAACCGCATAGATTGGCATAGTCAATATGTGGCACAAAGCTCCCAAGTTTGGATGCATGCCAACTCCTAGGATTCCCTTGCATGCACAAATCGAGATTCAACTGTGGGTCTTCGTGGCCACATGAAAACACTAAGTCTTATCCGACTTAGCCATGATAAGAGCCAACATTTGTTTTTTTTTTTTATAATCTACTATCAAAATGAGTTCCAAAGATTCCTAAAATTTCTGCAAGGCTTAGCGATCTAACAAATGTACCAATATGGACCATGACTTCAACCTTGAGTGGATAACATCTAGTACTTTTATCCAATCTAATCGATTCAAATGGGTGAAGCTTAATTATGGTAGTAGTTCAAAAGAAATGCCAAGATACAACTTCCAAGAAGATAGAAAGGGATACTCACATTTCAAGGCACTGGAATATGGGAGTTGGGAATTCGGGACCTGAACAAAGAGAATTGTGCAAGGAAATGAGCTTTGGCTAGAAAAGTTTTGTTTGGTAGTTTATGTATTACAACAAGAGAAAAATTGGGTTTAGCCATGAAATAATATCAAGTCAGGCTTGAAACTTAGGTCCAAGACTTGGCCAAAATTTTGACAATTTATGTGGTGTAGTGGCACAAGCAATGTGTTGCACATCCACACTAGATTTGTTTTTTTGATATACAACATGACATTAGCACATGATTTTTTTATAGTATTTCCAAAATTTGAAATAAAAAGGAATTTTTTAGAATTGCCACTCCCATGTGTGGCAATACCACATGTGGCTATACTATGGATAACTCTTTGGAGATTTTCCATGCATAGCAAAAAAAATTGATTCCAAAAATCTCTTTTCTGGATAATCGTATGGTGGATAGTGAATTCATAGATATAGACAATATGGTCGATTAATGAAAGAATTCATGAATACATGATCAAATGTTAGACTAGTGGCTTAACATGCCAAATGATCAATATATGCAAAGATACTTATAAATTAGATGAATGATTACTCAATTGATTGATCAATAGATGATTGATTAAATTAGCAAACAAAATTTTGAGATTTGAATCTAAAAGATTACAAAAATTATTTTGCCTATAAAGATTAAGATTTGTCCATGTATGATAATAAAAACACATCATATGAGTTGATATGTTTGCAAATAACGATGTGTTTATGTATTTATATTAAGAACACATCATATGAGTTTAAATTTTATATTGTAAACTAAAACATGTCCATGTATCAATATTAAAACCACATTAAAAACATTGGTTTGTTTTCAAATATTATGATGTGGTCATTCATTGCATTCAATTCATGTCATAAAATAATAATATTAAAACCACATTAAAAAGGTTTGTTTTTAAATATTCTGATGTTGTCATTCCTTGCATTCAATGTATATCATACAATAATAATCAAAGCAATATCAAATTGATCTCTATAATATGCATCCGATTAAATTTATTCAAATAAGAGATGGTTTTTAAATTTTGGCGTAGCAAATGAAACTTAATAGATAGAACAATTGCTACCTTAACTACGTTTCATCTGTCGCAAACAATATATGATAAACAATGGAATTTAAAGACAATATGTACATGTACTCAATATAATATTTTATCACAAAATTGATTGTGACATATTTAGCTTATTCATTATCACAAGGTCCTAACTCATTAGCCAAAACATCTTGCAGCTCATCTTTGCTCATATGAATTCCATCATCACTATAATTTTTGAGCCCTCTCTCAATATTGTCCTCACTAAGAGTACTATCCCTTGCCATCCAATATATTTATAAAGTTTTTAAGATAAAAGCACTTAGAATTGCTTATGTATCCTCATCAAATATTATGTTGTCAAAATTCAAAATTTTCATTTTGTTTTTAACATATTCATGTTCAAATTCACATAATGAGAGTGGTTTAACTTGGACAACATACCACCCATTGTTGTCAAGTCAGTCTAGCTGGAAAAATACCTACACATTCAACAATTTTAGAATAAATAGGTTCTTTCAATCATACAATTGTAGTACACAATACAAAGATGTAATAAAAGAGTTCATACGCTGATATATTCGTAATGATGCTGAATATTTGTGTCAGATGTGCATTACTCTTTCTCCATACAATGTGTAATGTGCTTGATAACTATTGTTACTAATAACAACATGTATTTAAAAATAAATAAAATATACCTTCACAACTACGTTCTCCTCAACATTTTGTCACCACTCATGTTGCTTGTATTCTAATCCTCTATATTGTTCACATTCTAAGTACATCATTTCATCATACTCAATTTGATAGTAATTAATGTTACAATGATAAGAATGGCTAGCTTTATGCTACAAGATAATTTGCATAAGAATCAGTCTAATCTCAAAATTATCCTAATTGCAAATGCATAGCAATTTCAATGGATTTCATATAATTTGAATGTCAAAACTTGACATTGATGATGAATTTAACAACTTGGTAATCGCCTCTATTTTTCTTCATTATTTCATTTTGTGATATTCTTCAATTTTTTAAAATCATGTGGAGGTGTTCTAAAGTTAACAATCACAAAAGAAGACATACTCTCTCTCTCTCTCTCTCTCTCTCTCTCTCTCTCTCTCTCTCTCTCTCTCTCTCTCTCTCTCTCTCTCTCTCTCTCTCTCTCTCTCTCTCTCTCTCTCTCTCTCTCTCTCTCTCTCTCTCTCTCTCTCTCTCTCTCTCTCTCTCTCTCTCTCTCTCTCTCTCTCTCTCTCTCTCTCTCTCTCTCTCTCTCTCTCTCTCTCTCTCATGGATGATCCTTTGTTCAGTTTCACCCTACTACATTAATAGAAAAGTGGACAAATACTGACGTACCGCTCCTCCAAACTTACAAGGTTTTTTTACATTATACCCTTGCATATGATAAATTTCCATTCTTAACTAAGAGGGTCTCCCACAAAAATTTGAAATGGTTTGGTTTGTTTAAAATAAATTGGAGGGAAATGGAATTTCCCACTCCCACTCACCCCTTCCAAGTTACTGCCTTACTGGACACTGTAAGTGCATGTTCTTTTCAACATTGTGGCTCTACAAGACTGGTGAAGAAGTTTGCTCCTCTGTCACTCGCTGAAAGTGCGCCCTACCTGCATACGGATCAACGATTTGCTAGCTTATGGTATGTATCTTCTTCTCTTTTACACTTCTCTCGTAATTGCTCTACTCTCCTAGTAAGGATACTTTGATAACCTTCTATTTCTCGGTGCTATTCATCACTCTAAGTTGTAAATAGGCTATGATAGGTTAAGGTTGCATTGAAGTCCAGCGATGGACAACAATGATACTTTTTGATAATTGAAACCATCCATTCTACCTCAATAGACAACGATGAATAGTTTGGTTTATGTGATAATCCTCTAATATTGCAAGTGATAACAATGATATAGTAACCATCTATCTGAGAAAGAACCTGCTCTATGCTGCTTAGAAGACAGCGATGGAGGGCTACCTCATGTATTCACACTTGGTTCACACTTTTGGTGAATAGGTTGGGTGTTGTCCAACGATGGATAGATCGCTGCCTATTGCCTAATATATGGTTGATAATGTATATGCTTATGTTCTATCCAACGATGGATAGTCTAGGCATGTTGGTCTTGAACGTACTCACCGTTATGCACATACGTGCCTTGCTATACAACGATCGACAGGAGGGTCATCTGCTCTTCATGTACTAATACTTTAAGATCATCGGTGGTTGTCTCTATCCAGCGATGGAATGTGATCTCTTTAAAAGTGTTTATAGATCTTTTGATCTCACAATACGAAGCTAATGATATCTCATGTTGTAGTTTCATTATATTGCTCTGGCCTCTTTAGAATACTACTTGGTTCATTCCTTAACCTAGTACTCGTTATCGCAAGGTATGCAACCAACTGGATCTCTGCAATGCAAGTTAACTAGCATAGTCAGAAGATGTCTTGTAAATGTTTTCTATATAACTCTCCATAGCAATATGCTAGATAAATGTGTCTCTTGGCTTCTCTATGATCTAAAAGAGAAAGAACTCCTTCGCTTAAAAACTACTATGGCTGCCTCTCAAGAAGCTACGTCT
This sequence comes from Diphasiastrum complanatum, assembly GCA_029204225.1. Classification (NCBI taxonomy): domain Eukaryota; kingdom Viridiplantae; phylum Streptophyta; class Lycopodiopsida; order Lycopodiales; family Lycopodiaceae; genus Diphasiastrum; species Diphasiastrum complanatum. The sequence goes on along the minus strand of MU832924.1, from coordinate 44,972 downwards.
ACAACCATTCAGGTACGCTTTTCGAGTTTAAACAGACTCTATGCAACTACGGTAAGCATGGTAGTTTTGGTTCCATATAGTTTATGGTATACCACTATTCTACACAAGTCCACTTTTTCTTTTCTCTTCTTTTGTTCCTTTTTCGAAAAAAAGAAACGACATAAGACCACATTTAGATCAAACTAAAGTGCCTTGAAATAAGATTTGGTCACTGAAATTAACAGTAAGGACTCCAATAGTACAATCTTAGACAGCATGGATATGAGTAAAAATCGTAGTTTATACTTAAGGACTAGAATGGCACGGATCTGCCATATTACCTAGTATAAAAGTTGGCAGTCTCTTACTAAGTATTAATCACATCTTTCCTACACAGTGTCCTAATACCGTGAATGTTATGTCATTCAGATATAACACTCATGGTAACACGTTATCTTACTCCTGTCAACGTTACTTTAGACTCTTGGTGAGATACAACTGGAAAGCATGGATATGCTCAGGAGTATGGACAGCCATGCATGACGTACCTTACTATGTAAGGGTCACTTGGGTCAGTATAGCATAGATTCCGCTGAGCTTTGTGGAAAATCTTTATAGTCGTCTTAATGATTTTGCTGAAAAGTTTGAAGAGGAAGAAAAGGTCTACAATTCGCACATTAGAAAAGTGTTTATGTGTTTAGAAAATGAAAATGGTATTTCTCCTACTGTCACTACCCCTTCTGCTTCTGATGCTCCCACCTCTCCTCACCCGCTTGTTTATACTGAAGACCTTCATGAAAACAGTGCCTCTCAACTTGAGATCTTTTCTGAAGACATTTGCGATATTGGTGACCTCTTCTCTTTTGATTTCCGCCAATCCAAAAACTGCCAAGTCCACCGGACATCTCCAATTTTCCACTATTAGCGACTCATAGAGACTTTTTTTGCATTTATGTTACCGAAATAGAGTATTTGAGTTTATCCATGTGAAGCATTTTTACACTCACGTTTTGCACAACGTTTTTGGTATTGTTGACGAACTCTTTTATGATATTACTTTCGGTTGGACTTATCTACCAAGTGTCAAAAGTGAATGGTTTTTTTCTTATGATGTGTTTTGCCAATTTGATATAGATAACCTTCATCCTTGTCAATGTTATGCTTTTCACCATTTTGAGAACTTTATCTTTGAAAATTTTGGGCCATGTCATTTGCACAGACTGTAAGATTATTAAGAGTCCTCTTTTATGAAAATCTTTAGAAAAAGGCCTAAATCATATAACTCTAAGACAAGCTAATGTGAATGAAGTCGCTTTGGAGCTTTATGACGGATGGTTTAAACTTATGAAACTCCTTCCTTTTTATGTTTCTTTAGACAATAATACAAAAAAAGGAGCATGCTACTTTTTATAAGAGAATCGCTTTAAGTCATATAAGAAAGGGTAAAAACATTATCCTTGCTTCATGTGTAAATTCTTTGTATGTAATTTGGCCATAAAACAACTCAACAGTCTAGATTTTACTCCTTTTCCTAACGAGCAATCTAATCATGTAAAGGATTCCTTGTCATATATAACGAACATTTCTACATACACTTTACTAGAAATTTTCTTGGGCAATAATTTTCTACCTCACCTTCTCTGCACTTTTAATGCCCACAAAGACTCTTTCAGATGGATTACCAATGCTCACAATTGCTGGTTTATCAAAAACACAATCAGCTTTCTAAATATATCTATTACCTTCGATAGTGAATCCGGCCTTACTTGTCTTTCAAAATACAACAAAAAAAGAGAACTACCCTTTCCATACTTACAATATATACATCTGGCTTTGAATAGACCAATCTATAATTCATATAAGGTTATTGTTTCACAGGTCACTGCTGCAATGTACTGCTGTAACAAGCAAGAGACGTTTATTAACGAGGTTGGAATTCTTGTTGATGCTTTTCAAAAAAAATGGATTTGTGAGAGATAAGCTCTGTCGTATCATCAATAATTTGCCTACTTCAGATTTGTTTCCCAGTTTGTCGTACACGTTACCACATGACATTGATGTTCTTCTGGTGGGCAGTTGGCTATCCTTACGGGGAGCTAATTGCCCCCAAAGGGATTCACTAACTGCGGGTCGGTTGGTGGGTTCTCTCTCTCTCTCTCTCTCTCTCTCTCTCTCTCTCTCTCTCTCTCTCTCTCTCTCTCTCTCTCTCTCTCTCTCTCTCTCTCTCTCTCTCTCTCTCTCTCTCTCTCTCTCGTGGATGCTCCTTTGTTCAGTTTCACCCTACTGCATTAATAAAAAAGTGGACAAATACTGATGTACCGCTCCTCAAAACTTACAAGGTTTTTTTTACACTATACCCTTGCCATTAGGGGAGTTTTGAGCTCCAAAAAGACCCTTTAAGAATTTGTGCAAGATGTCTTTTATATTATTAAAATATTATAACACTAATACTTTTGACTTGCCATAACTTTTTATTCATATCTCAGAAGTATGTCATGTAACATATCATTGGAAATTCCTTGTTGAGACTTTCCAATGCACCAAACTCCGCTAAATTTAGACTTACCACTAAAAAGTTATTCCATTTTTAGTGTGGAAACCTGCCTACAGATCAACAATTTGCTAGCTTACGGTATGTATCTTCTTCTCTTTTACACTCCTCTCGTAATTGCTCTGCTCTCTTGGTAAGGATACTTTGATAACCTTTTGCTTCTCGGTGCTATTCATCACTCTAAGTTGTTAATAGGTTGTGATAGGTTAAGGATGCATTGAAGTCCAGCGATGGACATCAATGATACTTTTCGATAATTGAAACCATTCATTCTGCCTCAATAGGCAGCGATGGATAGTTTGGTTCATGTGATAATCCTCTGATATTGCAGGTGATAACAATGATATAGTAACCATCTTTCTGAACAAGAACTTGCTCTATATTGCTTAGAAGACAGCGATGGAGGGCTGCCTCATGTATTCACACTTGGTTCACACTTTTTGTGGATAGGTTGGGCATTGTCCAGCGATGGACAGATCGTTGCCTATTGTCTAATTTATGGTTGATAATGTATATGCTTATGTTTTATCCAGTGATGGATATTTTAGGCATACTATGGCTGCCTCTCAACAAGCTACATCTACAACCATTTAGGTACGCTTTCCGAGTTTAAACAAACTCTACGCAACTACGGTAAGCATGGTAGTTTCGGTTCCATATAGTTTATGGTATACCACTATTCTACACGAGTTCACTTTTTCTTTTCTCTTCTTTTGTCCCTTTTTCGAAAAAAAGAAACAACATAGGACCACATTTAAATCAAACTAAAGTGCCTTGAAATAAGATTTGGTCACTGAATTTAATAGTAAGGACTCCAATAATACGATCTTAGACAGCATGGATATGCATAAGAATCGTAGTTTATACTTAAGGATTAGAATGGCATGGATCTGTCCTAATACCTAGTATAAACATTGGCAATCTCTTACTAAGTATTAATCACATCTTTCCTACAGATTGTCCTAATACTGTGGATGTTATGTCATTCAGATATAACACTCATGGTAACATGTTATCTTACTCCTGTCAACGTTACTTTAGACTCTTGGTGAGATACAACTGGAAAGCATGGATATGCTCAGGAGTATGGACAGCAGTGTGTGACATACCTTACTATGTAAGGGTCACTTGGGTCAATATAGCATGGACTTGCTCTAATACCAGCACACGTGTTCACACCAGGTCTTTTGGCTAAGTAAAACTCAAAACGGTTTAAACTTTTCATATTTCTTTTGACTAAAACGAACTGATACGGACCAATTGACCATAAGCTGATCAGTATGACACTCGCCCTGATACGGTGATATAACGGCTTAGCCTATCGCTAAAATATCATGTGTTTGGGAAGACTGGACTATGTTTTAAAATACTATTTAAGGCTGTTAAGTAGTATAACTTCTTTTGGACATGAATAACAACTATGTCAGAAATGGTGAACTCCTGCAACTTTGTCGCAACACGAACAAGACACGAAGGTCGAACAATTAGTGACAGTCAACGTGTCTTTGATTCGAAGCACAAACGAGAACAATTCGTGACAGTCAACGTGTCTTTGACTCGAAGCAAATCAATCGTGAATCGCAAACACACCTCCAGGACCCCAAACTGCAAAAGGGACGCGAAACGAAAACTACAAAAAAAAAACAAAAAGAACGAAAGCGAACGGGAGATTACAAATCAGACAAAGAAAAATCTTTTGCGCTACTAACTGGCAGCTCAACAGGCTTCACGCCCAGCTGAAACGAGTAGCAACAATGGAGACTAACTAACTAGTTGATTAAGCGCTAACTAGTCATGTAATTCGACGTTTAGCTATCTTGTAAACCCCACATAGTGGAGGTATAAACGATCCTCTCTGGATCATAATAGGGAGGTGAATACAGAGATCTGTAAGAGACAGAGAGAGACGTAGCGAATAGAGTAAGAAAGTAAAGACACCATAGTTGTGCATGAAAGTCTGTCAACGAGCAGAACACAGCGAAAGAGTAGAATGTCATTCCGCCAACGAGCTAGACACTGACGAATTCACTCTAAACTAAAACTGATAATTCAGTCACTCTATTTTCATGCATCTCGTCTTGTGTTGTGTGTCATGATTGCTAAAATAGAATGTATTCTGTGATGTGTAGTCGAGTGTCTGGGTTCCTTTAAGGGCTTTCGCACGAAAGAAAATCAAAAGACAAAAAATTGTTCGCGATAAAGAAGACGAAGTGAGGACGAACACGAATCAGTCCCACGCATCAACTCCCGTGACATGGTATCAAAGCCAGTTGTCACTACTGATATCCCAGCAGTGACTCTTCCAGACAACATAATATGGCTACGACAATCCAGACTAGAGTAGCAATCAGTCTCGATGGCGCAAATTACAGAATCTGGAAATTCAAAATCAAAACACTCCTAAAGGACGAAGACATTTGGTCGGTGACTGAGCACTCAGAGGTGCAGCCTCTAGAGGGAGACCCGAGGAGAGATGAATGGATCAGAAAGGATGAGCGTGCAATGGCAATCATCGTTTCGTCCATAAATGAAGATCTACTCATGCAGATTGAAGACTACAAAAGCAGCCACGCAGCATGGGAAAGATTAAAGCAGAAGTATGAAGTGAGGACTGCAGCTTCAGTCATGCACCTTCACAATCAGCTGCAATCAATACGGTGGGATGGCAACCAGTTGGATCAGCACGTTGAGAAGATCATAACGATCTTTGCTCAACTCGTTGCATCAGGACAGGAGCACCAGATCCCAGCACCACAGCAGCTGATGTACTTCATGAAATCTCTACTGACGTCTTATTAGCCGCTGAGAATGCTCATACTGAATGTTGTAAAGCTACCTTTACAAGCTTTACTTCCGGCGCCATCGGCACCAGCTATGTCCTCGGCGCCAGCAGCGCCCCTGCTGCTACCAGTGCCAACGGCGCCGGCGCCGCTCCCGGTGCCACTATGACCAGAATCCAGCCGGCACCAAGTTCCTATGGCTGAAAATCTTTGATCGGTTCTAGCGGAGTCCAGAGAGCTCAGATCGATGTGCAATCACCTCACACGATCTAGGCATGATTAAAGGAAGTCTAGGGATCAATAAAATCTAGAGAGAGAAAATGACTTTCTAGAAAGAGAAAATCCTAGAGAGAGAAAAACGTGCTTTACCAGCTTGGGTAGAGTGCCTGGTATGAGGGGGGGTGCCGAATCACACCAATACTATAGGGGAGTGCGGGTTGCGACTCAGGGCGAGCTCCAACCAAGTCTCAGCCTCCCTTGCTGGAATGTTGTCATGACTCTCGCCTTGGCATGCTAGCGCCCCAGAGACTAGGGTCGGTCACACACTTGAAATGTAACCTTCTCAGATTTATCAATAAAGTGGGATTTTCCTCAAACTGACTCTGATTACCTTCTGGGTTTCAGTGTTCGGTAAAAGCGCCAGTTGTAAGGCCGCTTTCAAAATTTTTAACTTGGCACATAGCTGAGGGTCGTATCCCGGGACGCCAGCGGTATGCCGTCGGGACCATTCGGTCTGTGGCGCCAGCGGTATGCTGTTGGGAACATTTGGTCCAGGAACTGATTGTTTCCATATCTGTCGTGGCTTGTGGTTCTGAGTGTTCCTTGCATGAATTGAATCATGCATGGGTTAAGCTCTTGGGGAACGGGCTCTAACCTGTCGGCTGAGTTGGATGGCTTGCTTGGGTGGACATTACCTGTTTATGACTGTCCAGTCTGGCGTGGTGCCAGGTTGGCTTCCAGCGCTCGTGACGAAGCTTTCAGTTGGTTAAGTCTGATGTAAGTCAGACCGCTTGCTTGGAATGGATGTTACTCATTTGTAACGAAGCTTCGAGTTGGTTAAGTTTGATGTATGTCGGGCGGCTTGCTTGGAGGGAAGTCACCCACATCGGGACCCCCGATCTGGCATGGCGCCAGGTTGGATCTCAATGTTGGTTTTCGAAACTTCAAATTGGTTAAGTCTGATCGTTGTTGGAGAGTTGGCTGCTTGTATGTCAAGTGGGTTTGGATGGCAAGAGTTGAAGACTGGGAAGCTAAGTCGTGGTTCCCGGCTCCCTTTGGGATGCCTGCGCTACATGTGGTATCAGAGCCGACTGGCCGGTCAGCTATGCAGATCTCACGGAAATGGCCACGGTTTGGGGTTCATCAAGACAACTGTTGTGCAAGGTGCTGCCCACAGTGTAAGCACGGGTGCGTCCACGGTCGGGGTGGTCGGCAGAACGGGGAACTTGATGAGTCAAAGTGTTGCCCTTGAGGTGTAAGCACGGTCAGTTTTCACGGTTCGGGCCTGGCGCTGTCTGCACGTAGGACAGATGAGACAGTGTGCTACCATTAGGTTGGTGTAAGCACGGTCTGTGCCTTGTGGGGTGCGGGGCAACATATTCGAACTGTATGGGTTAACCATTGATACAGAGATGCTGCTCGAATTCGGGTGTAAAGCACGGGTGGTTAGCTGCCGGTGCGGGATAGCTGCCGATCGTTTAGCTATAAGGGCTATCGACCAAAAAGTGGTGGGGCGTGACTGAGGCAATTTGCTGCTTAATGGTGAAAGCACGGATAGTTGGAGGGGTGTCCTATGTGGGCTAATTCCATGATCGATTTGTATGGGTGCGGCCAAGCAAAGGTCCGTTGGCAGGACCATCTCAAAGGGGGACCTTGTCTTTGTTACTTGTTAGTAAACTTGCCTGAGTGTCTTACTTGTATGTATTCGTGGTGAGTCTTAGTACTCGTGCTTTGCCTGGTTTGCATGATTGCTTGTGATACAAGGAGCTGATTGCTCGAGAAGGAACCTTTTCTTTTGAAGGCTGATACCATCAAAGAAAGAGGACTACAGAATCTGTGGGGCAGATTTGCAGTTCAAGTTCTCACACATGAACGGCAACGAAACGACTCAATGTTTGCAAAGGATGGATGGCTAGCCTGTTTCTTGGGTTAGTTTTATTTGCGACAACGCCCACCAGACGCAAGCAGGAAGTCAAAAGTTGGAAAGGGCAATTTCAGGGGAGATCTTCTATGGAGCAGTTGGTCTTCATTTTGGGACGGCCACCTTCGAAACTGAAACTCACTGAGCATGGGTGATATCCAGTATCAGTTGGGTTTTTCCTCAAAGGGGAAAGACTAGGGTCCTCTTCAGAGATTGGCAACAAGTTGGATCGAGCCATAATCCTAGCAGATGGGAAGCAAAGTGTTGGAAAGGCTTTTTGTCCGAAGAAGTCTACTCTAAGTCCGATCAGCTGATTTTATAGATGGAGGGGAACTATCACACACACCTCTCTCGTGGGGCAAATTTTGAATGAAAGTTGATCAAAATGGGGGCAAATTCAAGGTGACCTAGCCATACTCACATGAGGAGACTGGCGAACTTTGGACCTAATAAGTTGACAAGTTTTTGTTGTGGAAAGGAAAGTTTGTTATAGGCTTTCTCTGGACCAGCAATGATGAGGAAACATATGAGTACGCTGGCTTGTGTTACGTGTAAGGCAGCTGATCAACGAAGGAACTGTGAAAGTTGAGTCTTGCATGAGAGACTTGGTATTTCGAACGGACGCTAAGGGACAGTTCGCGTTGAGATCGGACTAGTGCAAACTTTGGGTGCATGTGTCTGATTCAAAGAGAGCTACTTGAAGCCAAGCTCGATGTACACTTCTTGTTTTGACTGTGAGGCAACTGACCAGTGATGGAATTGTGAAAGTCAAGTTTTGCGCGACGGACATGGTGCTTCAAACAAACGCAAAAAGATAGTTCGGATGCGGATCAAACTGGTGTGACCCTTTGGCTTTCCACGAGGTCAATGGTTACATTTGGGCTGATTCAAAGAGCTACTTCAAGCTAAGTGCGAGGTGCATTGCGGGGTACTCAATCTTTGCCTACCTTAAAGAGCCAAGATGGAAAAGTATCAAGATCAGGCTGGGACAAGGAGAGAAATCAAGGTGCAGAAGCAACAGGGCACGGAGTGGACCATAAAGTGGGCAATCAAACGATAAATCCTTCGGCTCAGGTAGCCTTGATACCTGTGCGGAACTGAACAAATCTGAAGCTCAGGGAGCTCAACACAAAGTGCATCAAGGACAAATCAGGAGCTCAAAGGAGTTCCAAAGTCGAAAGTCAGAAGCGACAGGGGCGAACATTTCAAAGAAAGGCCTCTGTCACCAGTTAATAAGATTCTCGGGTTTTACGAAAGCGATATCAAATCTACGCTTTTCCCAAACAAAGATATATTTTCAAGTTATATAATTTTCCAATACAAAGAGTTGAGCCTCCGCCTTGTGGTGTGCCAGCTTCAATTTTGATAAAAAGTGGCCAGTAAATTGAGTACTGTGCCAAGTAGCTTAAATGTATAGTTATTTTAATTGGCAGACACCTTTACTTTAATCTGACATCTGATGAGGACATCAGATTTTATAAAGGTGGGGTGGATGTTGTAAAGCTACCTTTACAGGCTTTACTTCCGGCGCCAGCTATGTCCCCGGCGCCAGCAGCGCCCCTGCTGCTCCCGGCGTCGGCGCCGCTCTCGGCGCCACTGTGACCAGAATCCAGCCGGCACCAAGTTCCTATGGCTGAAAATCTTTGATCGGTTCTAGCGGAGTCCAGAGAGCTCAGATCGATGTGCAATCACCTCACACGATCTAGGCATGATTAGAGGAAGTCTGGGGATCAGTAAAATCTAGAGAGAGAAAATGACTTTCTAGAAAGAGAAAATCCTAGAGAGAGAAAAATGTGCTTTACCAGCTTGGGTAGAGTGCTTGGTATGAGGGGGGGTGCCGAATCACACCAATACTATAGGGGAGTGCGGGTTGCGACTCAGGGCGAGCTCCAACCAAGTCTCAGTCTTCCTTGCTGGAATGTTGTCATGGCTCTCGCCTTGGCATGCTAGCGCCTCAGAGACTAGGGTCGGTCACACACTTGAAATGTAATATTCTCAGATTTATCAAAAAAGTGGGATTTTCCCCAAACTGACTCTGATTACCTTCTGGGTTTCAGTGTTCGGTAAAAGCGCCAATTGTAAGGCCGCTTTCAAAATTTTTAACTTGGCACATAGCTGAGGGTCGTATCCCGGGACGCCAGCGGTATGCCGTCGGGACCATTCGGTCCATGGCGCCAGCGGTATGCTGTCGGGACCATTTGGTCTAGGAACTGATTGTTTCCATATCTGTCGCAGTTTGCGGTTCTGAGTGTTCCTTGCATGAACGTGAATGGGTTAAGCTCTTGGGGAACGGGCTCTAACCTGTCAGCTGAGTTGGATGGCTTGCTTGGGTGGACGTTACCTGTTTATGGCTGTCCAGTTTGGCGTGGCGCCAGGTTGGCTTCCAACGCTCGTGACGAAGCTTTCAATCGGTTAAGTCTGATGTAAGTCAGACCGCTTGCTTGGAATGGATGTTACTCATTTGTAATGAAGCTTCGAGTTGGTTAAGTTTGATGTATGTCGGGCGGCTTGCTTGGAGGGAAGTCACCCACATCGGGACCCCCGATCTGGCATGGCGCCAGGTTGGATCTCAATGTTGGTTTTCGGAACTTCAAGTTGGTTAAGTCTTATCGTTGTTGGCGAGTTGGCTGCTTGTATGTCGTGGGTTTGGATGGCAAGAGTTGAAGGTTGGGAAGCTAAGTCATGGTTCCTGGCTCCCTTTCGGATGCCTGCGCTACACTGAGTCTACCAAATATGACATTCAACAAAGCAGTCAGTCTTGTGCCTGATGAGAGACTGATGAGAGACGAAGGAGAAGGAAGCAGTGATCAAGAGAAGGCTCTCTTCACGAAAGAAAAGAAGAAGAACAAAAACAAGTCAAGATTCGAGAAGACGAAGTCCTCGAATCAACAATCTTCTTCCTGCGATCACTGCCACAAACCAGGCCATACGGCCAACAAATGCTAGTTCAATCCAGCAATACCTTGCATGCACTGCAAGAAGAAAGGGCATTCTACATACGATTGCAGATTCAATCCAAAAAGAAAAAACAAAGCTGAAAAGACAAACGTTGCAGAATCATCTAAAGATGCAGAAAGATGTGACAAAGCTTTTACGATACTCGACGAAGCTTCGACAAGCTACTTCGAATATGATACGATGTGGTGATCGATTCAAGAGCAACATCTCACATAACCTACAACAAAAAGATCTTGATCAACTTTCGCGAACTCGAAAATGATAGAGCGGTGATTCTAGGCGATGGAAGCAGATACAATGTCAAGGGCATCGGCTCTCTATAGCTACGAATCCTGCCAAGCCAAGTAGAGCTGCCAGGAGCACTCTATGTGCCCTCACTCAGAAAAGATCTGTTATCTGTCTCCAAGATGGCAGATCTAGGCGTTTGAGTTTTGTTCGATGGCAACACTTGTCGTATGATCGAGAAGATGACAAACAAGTTGCTGACGGTCGGATGCAGAGAAGGAAACCTCTACCAGGCCAAAATAATTAGCAACTCTAATAGCATATTAAATGCTTCAGAAAATGAAGATCAGCTCTGGCATAGGAGATTGTATTATCTGAACATGCGGAGCCTATACGACATGAGCACAAAGGAGATTGTCACAGGTCTCAAAATATGAAGGCCCGAGGCTGAGTTCTGCGAAGCTTGTCAGAAAGGCAAGCAACAATGGATTCCATTTACACACGAAGGAAGAAGAGCCAAGGAAGTTCTTGAGCTTGTCCACTCTGATGTGTGCGGACCGATGGAAACAGATTTGCTCTCAATTTCGAGATATTTTCTAATGTTCATAGATGATTACAACCGAATGACCATGATATACTACTTGAAGAAGAAATCCGAAGTATTTGATTCTTTCAAGAAGTTTGTGGCATTCGCAGAGCGACGCACCTCAAAGAGGATACAGATCCTTAGATCTAACAATGGAGGTGAATACAAAAGCACAGAATTCTCAAGATTCTGCGAAAAACAAGGGATTGAAGACCAGTTCACTCCTGCATACACACCAGAATACAACGGTGTGGTAGAAAGAAAAAACAAAATGCTAGTCGAAGGAGCTAGATGAATGATAGCACAGACTCAATTGTCAGGCCAATTCTGGGCCGAAGCAATAGCTGCAGCTGTACACCTGCAGAACAGTGGCAACAACGACAGCGCTGGAGAACAAAACACCATACAAGATGTGGACAGGCAGAAAGCTTGATCTATCATACGCACGAGTGTTTGGATGTGCAGCATACAAGCACATTCCAAAGGAAAAGAGAAGCAAGCTCGATGACAAATCCAAGCAAACAATCATAGTCGGCTACTCGAACGGAACACATGTGTAGAGACTCTACGATCCAACCACGAAGGGGTTGTTTCGAGCAGAGATGTGAAGTTCGGCGAGTCCACATTCCCTGGACTGAAAGACGAAAGAGGCCATGAAATCTTTACACTGCTGCCTATTCAAGAGGGAGATCGAGGACAGTCATCAAGTCAGAATACAGGACCCCAGACTCCAGAGTAGCAGGAAACAGAGGATCGACCCCACGAACAAGAAATGTTCGAGCAGTGACGAAACGAACCTCGAAGGTCAACAAGACAAAGAAGACATCCTTACCGCTATTCTGACAATCTTTAATGCGGTGAAGACACGCAGTTCGAGTACTGCAGCTTCACAAAAGAGCCAGCTACATACCAAGAAACTATCCTGAGTCTAGAGGGAGAATTTTGAAAACAGGCAATGTCAGAAAAGATTGAGTTGATGAGGCAAAACGAGGCATGGACATTAGAGCCACTGCCAGAAAACAGAAAAGTAGTCGACTGCAAGTGAGTGTACAAGAAAAAGCTGAAATCAGATGGCACCATTGGCCGCTACAAAGCAAGACTTGTCGCGAAGGGCTACACGCAGAGATATGGTGTTGACTATTTCGACACATATTCGCCCATGGTCAAGATGACAAGCATAAGGCTGCTCCTTGCATACACCACACAGTACAATCTTGAAATTCACCAGATTGATGTGAAAAAAACCTTTCTCCACAGAGATCTAGAGGAGAAAATTTTTATAAAGCAACCTGAAGGCTATGAAGACCTCGATAATAGACAATATGTCTGTCGATTGCAGAGATGCATCTACGGTCTAAAACAGGCATCACGAGCCTAGTACAAAAAGCTTGATGGTCTTCTGAAGTCTCTAGACTTCAATCCTACTCAACCAGACCATAATGTCTACATCAAAAGAGTAGGAAAGGATTTTGTGATACTACCATTTTTGTGGATGATTCGCTGATGATAGGAAATTTCTTGATGTTGATCAAAGACACGAAAAGTCAGATTTCTGAAAACTACGAAATCACAGATCTTAGAGAAACAACAAAATGCCTAGGGCTGGAGATTAGAAGAGATCGAACGAATGGCGAAATGCACTTGAGTCAGTCAAAATACGCCAGAAAAGTGCTGAACCACATGATGGACTGTGAAGAGAAAGCCACACCAATGATAGCTGGAGCCAAGCTCACGAAACAGGATTGCCCAAAAACAGAAGAGGAAAACAGAACGTCTTTGAGCCGTCTGTCTTTGCCACGTTGGCATTGGAAAAACACGGTTCTCTCACGAGTAATCGTCTCACTTTACTAGCGGACAGTTGGATCTATAGATCCTAGACAGAATTCTCTTCGCACGCAGGCAGACATGTAATCTGTAATTTTTTCGTCTTGATTGCTTACTAGCATCAGACTACTACACTACGTCTTTGAGCCGTCTGTCTTTGCCATTAGTGTTGAGCCATAGTGAACCAATACCGTTGACTTGATGTCTAGATCCATCTCCAAGAACTATGAATCTTCAAGGATCTGCACTTATGAAATCAGACATTATTCGTCTTGATGTCACGAAGTGTGAGGTGGCTCCTGAGTCTAGAATCACCTCATGTGTGTTAGATGTTCATGTTGCACACACGTCTTCACATATATAGGTGGTCAAACAGTTTCTATTCGTTATTTCTTTGTCCATTTTCGAGCTCTCAGGCTCCTCGACGTAGGATGAACTGTTGTTGTTCTCCTGTCTATTCTGTGTTGATTTGTTTCTCGGGTTTTGGCGGCAATCCATGGCTACATGGCCCTTCTTGTGGCAAAGGATACACTCAATTTTGGGATTTAGCCAGCATGTATCAACCGTGTGCCCGTCTCTTCTGCATCTCATGCAAGTCTTCTTGTCTGCACCTTGTTGTTTCGACCTCCCTTTGCTCTTCTAGTTGTTCTTGCTGGTCCCCTCTACTTGTTGGTCACAATCCTGCCTCTGATTCGACTCCCTCTTAGGCTTAAATTGTTTCTTGGATTTTTCTTTGTTGTCGTAGAGGGCTCGGTCAAAACCATCTTTATGATCATGGCCTCGACTTCCTCTCGAATCTCGACCATTGCCTTTTCGAGATTCATAGTAGGATCTTTCGCGAGCAGGGTCCTCGTTGTCTGGAATGATCTGGGTAAGGCTCTCAATAGGTAGGTGAGCTGATTCTCAGCTGACACTATGTTCTCTGCTGCAGAGTTGTCTAGTGACAGAAAGAGATCCTTCATCTTCCTTACAAAGGAGGTGAGGTCTTTTCCATCCCACTGCAGATTCGTCAGCTGGTCTTCCAGTATTATGATTTCTCTTCTTGATTTCATCTGAAATCTTGTGAGCAATGCATCCCACATCTCCTTAGCTTTGGAGAGTGTAGTGAGACTATCTTCGATGGAAGATAATAGCAAGGCTACTGCCTTGTCATTTTTCTCCCTCCATTCATGTAGCTCCTTGCCTGATGTTGTAGGCATTTCTTCTGTGCCATCCACCCAAGGGAAGAGTCCTTCGCCCTTAAGTATCAAAGATGTCTTAACTTTCTAGGCTAGAAAGTTAGATCTTGAAGAATCAAGTATTGTGTAGATCTTGCTCTGCATGCTCCTAATTGAAGCCATTGCTTCTTGAAGTCTGTTGTCTTGTTGATGGTTGTATCTGAATGTTTGGCCTCCTAGATCTGCTAGCTTCTTGGCTATATCAGAATATGACAGGATAACCTGCTCTGATACCACTGAAGACTGTGATATGCTCTAATACCACTGATGAGAAACGAGAATAAGAGGCAATCGCAAAACAGTCGCAAAAACCACAATCCTCATGCAATTCGGATGGAGTTCAGATGCGATCGCTGGACACTGCCAGCTGAACCACTCCTACATTCCTCCAGAATGTAGTCAGGCACTGTTGATCTACGTTTATAAAATTAATACATCATTCAACATAGTTTCAACCAAGGTGCGGAATTAAAATGAACAAGAGAACTCAGACACATGAATGACAGTAGACACAATTGCATTTGAGATCAGACATAACAAGAAAATCATCTAAATTGATCTTTCTCTGATTCTTCAAACACTGCATGCAAATCCACGTAGTGCATTGGCATGGGAGAACCACGGTTTTCTCATCTCGCTTCACTAGCGGACAATTGGATCTACGGATCCTAGACAGAATTGTCTTCGCACGCAGGCGGACATGTATTTTGTAATTTTTTCATCTTGATTGCTTACTAGCATTAGACTACTACATTGTATGTGTATTCTGTCATCACTTGTCAAGTATCATCCAGTAAGTATATAGTCGCTCTATGTAACCTTTTAGATTAGAGTGATTAAACATCTACAACTAATCAGGAAATTACAAGAGTGGCAGATTAGCCACGACCTAAGGTGTATCTGTTGATGTCATGCCATCAGATCAGACAATTGTACTTCTGGGTACTTGCATGATCTCGTTGGTACTCTTTGGAGTGTGAGGGACAGGAGAAGGTTTCACAACGTTGGTTTTGTTTTCGCCGTTGGTTTTGTTTTCTTCATTGGTTCCGTTTCCATCGTTGGTTTCGTTTCCATCATTGGTTTCGTTTTTTGGTCATCTGCCTTTTCTCGTACTGGACCGCACAAGGTTCTCGTTCATGAATCTTTCATGTTCGCGAGCTGTTCGTGTTCGTTTCCTTTGACTTTCATGTTCGCGAGACTTTTTGTGTTTTGTGTCTCCTGACTTTCGTGTTCGCGAACATCTTCTTCAGGCTGAGGGCTGAAAGCTAGCAAGGCTTTTTAAACAGAAACATTTTGTTTCTTCACCTACAGTCCTCTAGAACGTAGACAAACATTGCTGACCTATGTTGAAGTTAACTTAGCATTCAAGAAGATTGAACCTATGTGCGGAATAAATAAAACTAGCGAATGAGATACACGAACAATAAACAGACAATAATTCAATCAAGATCAGACAATTTAGAATGATATGTGCATAGCAACTACAACATCATCTATTGAATCTCTTTTGTTCAAGCACTGTGTAATAGATCCACACAGCGCATTGGCGTGAGAGAAAACGTTGCTCCTTTTTCTTTTTGGCGCAAGGGTTGTAGACACCTCAATTAGTTCCACCTCCTTTGCTTCTACGATTCGAATTGAAACCTTTTCAAATCGGCTTGAATCATGAGTAGACTGATCCTGAGAGAATTCAATGCTCAACATGTAAGTTTGGGTAGCAGTTTCAACTGTAACAAGCTTTTTTTGTAATTTTCACAAATTTTTTCTAATTCGGCAATTTTCTTCCATAGCTCCACAATTATAATAGGTAGCATTATTTATACCCCTCAAATTAATAGGCTTTTCTTGAGTTGGTATAAACTTTTGTACTGGAACAAATTTTCTAGGTTGGACTTTAGAGTTAAAATTTGATCCTTGCTGATTGTTGTTCTTAGCATTTTGAAGTTGGACTTCATACACAGGTTCATTTGTTTTGACCTCCATCAGATATACCAAATCAGTGTTTGAAATTTCTTCTTGATCTTCTTCTACAAAAGCAGCCTGCAATTTGTTCTTACATTCAGTGTGATGATGGCCATCTTGTTTACATTTGGTACACCATACATTAAATTTGCCTATTATGGTAGTAGATAATCTCTTATTCTTTGGTTGAAGAAGTTGAGCCTTAAGTTCATCGAATTTTTACTTAAGTCCGAAGCTTCTCTCTTCCACATACTCTTTTGCATCTGTTTAGACTTTTTAATATCTCCATTCTTTTTCCGATCCTTGGAATGTCTGCCATGTGTCTTCGATCTCTTGGAATTTGAACTCGAACTGGATAAGAACTCAAATCCGAGTCAGAAGAGGAAGAAGTATGCTTTTTCATTTTGGAACAAGAATTTTTAACAAATCTTTGCCATTCTAGCTATTCTAGAAGTTGCATAATTTTAGTAGTCGAAATGACATGTTCCAACGTATCAGTTGGTCCTTGTCTACAATATTGTTAGGGCCTTTTTCGACGGGGGATAGGTCCAACCAAAAAGTCCTAAAAAATTCAAGGGGCAACAATACTGATGCTAGTTATGCCCTACGTGAGTAACAGAGGTCCTGCCACATCCAATCCTGGAGGCTTCCTCTGTTAGCCCGTGCTCTCGAGCCAATGAGAGTTTTCCATGCTCTCAGAAGTATGAATGTAAGGAGGGGGTTCTAGTACTTTTGATGTAATGATCATGAGCTTTCTAGGGTCACAGTCCTGTAAAAATTTTTGATTGCTAATTCGCGCTAGGATCTCACTAATATCTCTCTCTCCATTGAATTCGGCTTGCAGCTTCAAAAAATACTACATGGGCTTGAAACCAATTTATTGCCTATGATGTGCTCGTGCGGTGCAAGTTATACACACTGCCTTGTTTGATAGGCGGTGGTATTTTCGCCGACCATCGGGTCTAGGTATTTCGCTAGACAATACCAACGGCGGGTGTGACTAGTGACTCCTAACCCAGGTGGCGTATTTTGGCCATGTTGGGTGGACTGCCCGCTCTTGTATTTCAAAGAAGTCGGGTTTACCAATTCGACCCGTCACGAACACTTTATGCAATGCATTGATAATGATTGTTTAAAATGGATGTGAAGCCCAAAAAGAAACCATGAGCAATAATGAGAATGTCCTATCAATGATCAATCTCGATTATGACTTGATTCTGTGCAATAGCATAAAAGACGGTTCACATGTGTTTTAGTAATGGAAAAATCGATACGGGTCACCACTTTCAACAATGCTAAAATCAAGGTACAAAACAGAGCATCCAAGATGTCTTTTATAGAAATATGCTTCTTGGTTTCCAAGGGGAGGCTCGAACCTAAGACCAAAGAAACTTTGGATGTCAAGCTAACCAACTAAGCCAACCCCATTGATTCTTTTATAAAAATATGACAAGATTAAAAACAAAATAGTACCTCACGTGAAAGGGAAAGCCGGTATGCCGCAAGAGCCCCAAGTAGTGAGTTTTCGGCAAACCGTGATATTGTCAATTTCGGGCCTCCTAGAGATGGAGTCAATGGGAAGGATATAGAGCAACTGACAGCGATGGAGAATGAGAAGACTTCGCATCCAATTGCTCTCTGCCAACGATGAATGAACATTAGAACAGAATTCACACTCAATCAATTCTCTGTCCGTGGTAACGACGGAATCAATTCTTAGCGATTTTTAAGTGGAGCTCCTATTGAATGATTCAGACCACTGCAAACATTTGTTCAGAATTTCTAAACTTTTACAAATCAAAACAAAGAATCTGTCGTGTATACTTGTTGGACTGAGCAACATGATTCTAAATGTTTTCCTTGGCTGATGATGTCACTATAACTTTCATCTAGAACTAATCTTGCTTGGTAGTTGCAGGTAACCACAACTGCAGCAGAGCAGAAACAGCTCGTTTATCAATCCTCAACAGGTCGCAGGAAAGCAAAGCACACCAAGAATCCGCAGGCAGGGCTTGGCAAGACATCACCACTCCACAATAGGCGGGTTTGTAGTAGCTACACATGGCAGGCAAGTATAGGAGCGAGCAGGCTACAGGTGGCCGCAGGGCAGGGCCAACGATGGCAAATAGGCCACAGGTGGAATCAGAGGCCTCAGACAGGATCGTAGGCAGCAGGCAGGGCCGTGAAGTTGCTGTATATCCTCGATCCATTACCTTCAAAAATGTGATTCGGCAGTGAGTGTTGCCCTATTAAAGCACGATTTACAGCACTGGAAATGCAGTGATGGAGGTAGCATCAAAATTTTGATCTGGCTCAGCATTGAATCCGCAAGAAGACTACCCTCATGAATGCGATTGGCAACAGATATTCTGCCTCTAAACTCAGTTATTGACTGGTAGTTATAAATGCGCTCAGAAATGACATTGGGAGTTCGCTCGATGACTACCATAGAACGGATGATTGATTGGTAGCAGAAGGCCGCTCAGGTTTGGTAGAAAATAGTAGGAGTATTTTACCTCTAAAGTGCGATTGAGTGTTCGTAAAAGTGTGTTGGAATCCAATAGGAATGCATTTGTTCTCTACTACAGAGAAGGCGATGGAATGGTAATGATCACATCCGTATCCTCAGAAAAACAATGATGGCTTCATAGCTACTCGCATTAGTGACCTGAATAGAAAATTCCCTTTGCTCAGAGAGGTAGCAATGGGCCACACACACATTCCTATGACTGTTCATAATTGGTTCACATCTGAAATAAGGATGGCGATCTAATGAATGATGGGATATTCATACCATACTCACCGAGTCTCTCAAACTAGCTGACAATAGAACTAGTTGAAGTGACCGTCTCAACACTATGATGAAAGTAGTCTCTTGTCCCTCAAAAGAAACATAATTGGATCATAGTGAAAGTAGTCTCTTGTCCCTCAAAAGAAACTTAATTGGATGTAATTCTGATGGACGACTAATTCTTTTTCATGATTGGCTCAAAAATGAGGGATGGAGGCCCCTCATGAATGCCCACACAACCATGAAGCATAGACACAACACACTCCTCAAAGGTGGAACTTTGATACTTTCTCTTAAGAATAACACCTTGACAATGAGACTTTATCAATCTCTACACACATACCTCTCATTTCACAAAACACCATAAGGGGTTCATCCTCCCATAATCCCTCAAGAAGATAGAATGGTCTAAATAACATAATGAACCTCAACCATTGAATTCCTTTCAAACAATTGAAAAACCCTTAATTCTTGAAATCTCTCAACATGAAGTAGATGGAAACAACACATGAACACAAGTCCATAAGTACTTGATTGAAGAAGGCTCTCACCTCATGATCCAAAGCTATATCTTGAATAGGATAAAAGATAACAGGCACTCATAAGAAAGGATCTCACATGATGAAAATTAATAAGCATAGATCAAATAGGCCTCCAAGAGCATGAGATTTCAATAACAAACTCACTCATAAGAATCCATCCCTCAACAATACAAAGCAATTACAACCCCTAAGACCATACTCAACACCCTATTGCAAGAAAACTTCTACCTCTCAATAAGATTAGATAAAACTCTCAACTATCCAACTATCAACATCATCTCACTATTATCCAACTATATCTTAACACCAAGAGTGGCCTCCTTTTGTAGTAAATCCCAAGTGTCCCCCTTCAAAATGAGGCTTTGCCAATTTTCATGCCCTTCCAGCCTTCTTTTCCATTTGTCCAATCCCCATTGGCAAGTACATCAAGTGGCCTCCTTGAGGGTGTAGGGGTTGGTGCCATTTAAGGCCCCTTTTTAAAACTAGCCAAGATGCCACTTTTGTCAACAACTAGAGGAGGTATCTACCAAACTTTTCTAGCCTCCAAGGTCTTCTTGCATTTATTATCCAAAAGGTGGTTGAAGACTCTTGCCAACCTCTCTCTCTCTTGTTAGGTGTCCTCTATTTCCCTCGGTCCTCCATTTCCTTGGCCTTTTATTTGATTTTTCTTTGTAGTAGGCACAGCCCAGCTTTTGGCTTTTGGCTTCGCGGTATTACCGACTGATTTGCGTACTTTGCCCATTTCCCATAATTTGCCCAATTTCTCCCGTTAGGGTTTCTGCAAGTTTTGAGTATTGGCCACAGTTCACAGCTTGATTTTCTCCCGATAAATATTTTCCTTTGATGGCTCTTTGACTAGGGTTTGACTTTTTCGGCATTCATGACTAGGGCTCCCACGACAACACGGTTTCCATGATAATGCACTAGGCAACTATATATTAGTAAAACCAACTCTGTACATGGTAGGATTTTAGCACGGCTATGCCGGCTATTTTTACAACTTAAAAAAACTGTATAACATTATCACACGACATTTCTAAGGCCGCAAACTTTTCTTTAGCCTCATTTAGGGCCAACTCTAGGTGGACCGGCATTTTTGGCCCGGTCTTTACAAAAATTGACCACAAAATATTTTTGACGATTTCTTCGAAAGTCAATTTCTTACTTTTAAACTGTGTCTAGCCACTTTAGGGGTGGGCTAGGACCCAGTTCTAAGGCAAATTTGTGCCAATTTTTCTCTAATAACCGAGTTTTACATGTCGATTTTGTTGAAAATTGTCACTTCTCACTTGACATTGGTTCATGTAAATATTGATCAAACATTAGAATATGTTGATGATCTGATTTGACACGTGTGGAGCCTGTTCCCACGTGTGAAAGCATGTACTTTTCATGTTTGTATATATCTAGATTGATTTTGTATCATTCTAGTTAGTGTGAACATGAAATGACTAGTTTTTAGTCAAGTTGACTAGTCACCTACAAATTAGCTTTTCCTTGCATGTGCAAGAGTAAATGCTCCCACATGGCAAGTGGATGTTCACACGTGTGTATAGAGTACTAGAAGATAAGAGTTGACCATTTTTCTTAGATCCTATTTTGTAGGAAATATTCCTATATTCTAGGAGACTAGTTTTTTGGTTTTTAGTCATATTCTAGAAGGTCAACTATTGGATAAGGATCAAGGATGGATCAAATGGATAGATCTGAGTGATGTGGCACTCTTCACACGTGTGAAGGCCTGCTGGACTGTACCAGACTCATGGATGTACTTGATCCATAAAAGGATCATCATTTTGCTAAGAAGATTGATGAGACTTTTGCACTCTACACTTTTGTGAGGTTTCTAGTCATTTGTCTTGTGATTTTTATGTATGATTGCTATCTAGTATCATTATGCTTGTTGTTTCAGGTGCAAGCCGTACAATGGATAGTACTCCACACGTGTGAGGCCGCTCTCACTAAAAAATGATGTGTTGATCCATTGCTCTTGCTTAAATCCAAGTGTAGTGAATCTAGATCAAGATCTAATGTGTAGAACTTGGTAGATTCATTGATTAAGCAACCAATAACTCTCTATGATTGTAAAGTACAATCATTATTGTCCTAAAAACTATAAAATTTATCAGATTTTTTCAATTTTGCGAATTTAAACTTTAATATTAGCTCGATTTTCCGTGTGGAAATATCGACTTACAAATATCGATCTATTCTTTGGGTGATCCCTCCAAGAACCATTCGACCAACATAGCGACAAGATATTGTTTGGTTATTTGAACAATAAGTTTTTTAACTCTTCTGGTATATTTCCTTAAGGATTCTTTTTCTTTCTTTTTTATCAAATTTAACTATGAAAGAATCTGAGTTGAATAAATGATTTCTTGGAATTGTTAATTGATTCTTCAAGTCGGTCTAAGTGAAAACCAAAGCTGGTTCGATTTGAATGAACCATGGTCTGGCCTCCTTTCTTAGTAAACCAGAAATATTCTTAGCTTATCTACATTCAAACTTGTCTTGTTTTTTATCACTATCGATTTAAACTGAGACACATAATAGTATCAACATCTTCAAAGGCTTTACCCTTGAAATAGTTCATACCGAATCTTTGAGGATGTAGTTGATGGGGCCGCCATATCGTCCGGATCATTGTCGCCTTCATCTGGCTATTGTGGGCTAGACAATTTATCCTTCTCAAGCTCGGTTTCTGGTGTCGGAGGTTCTTTTGTATCGAGTTTTTTTCTGCGGTCATTTTGAGTATCTGAATTTCAATTTAATTCTCTTTCTTTTTCTCTACGTCTTCTTCTTTCTTCTCGCTCTTGTCATTGTCTTTCACTTCTATTTATTTGCTCTCAACCTTCGAACATGCACTTTCAATTTCGACGAAAAAGTACAGAAGAGTCAATTTTACATGATATCGGAGTATGTAGAGTCGAAATTTATTTTGATCCATAATCAAACTTAATTCGATACTCACTTCACACGAGTGCTTACTTTGCTTGTTCCGTATGATGACGTACGTACAAGTAATATCTTTATTTAATGATTTCGTACATCTTTTAAGGGAACATAAAGTCTTATCAAAAAGACTGATCGTGTGCAACCAAATCTTCCACAATTAATCTTCACATAATAACTCCTCTCCTTTAAATCCGGTGATTAATGCATAGAATGTTTCAGTTCCACTTCTCATTTACTCAATCTTATTCTGACATGATGGTGGACAACTTCTTTAGAGGTGAGGGGTTATGGTGCTAGATGTCGATGAAGAGTTCTGCATTTATTAGAAATTTTCGAAGTTGTTATTGTGAAAAAAATCGATCTAACTTGGGAAACTGATCTCTATCTTTCAAGTGATCTATTCTAGCTATTAGTCATAGACAGAGTACCCCTTTGACTTCTACTGGTTGATCGAGGCCCTAACTACTTATTTTAAGGGTAGCATGTCTCTAGGTTGGCTATCTTTGTTGTCGTCTTCATAGTATAGAGGTTCATCGCTAGGGGCGGCAACCTCGCCTTCACCTGCATAGCATGAAGAGAGAGGGAGAGGAGAGAGAAGAGAGAGGGAGTACAGAGAGGGAGAGAGAAAATACCTAGGTCGAGAGAGACTTTGGGGGCTCGAGCACCTACCCAAAGCTATTCACACCCAACCTTGGGAGGAGAGAGAGAGAGAGAGAGAGAGAGAGAGAGAGAGAGAGAGAGAGAGAGAGAGAGAGAGAGAGAGAGAGAGAGAGAGAGAGAGAGAGAGAGAGAGAGAGAGAGAGAGAGAAAATGGAGATGGAGAAACCAACAGAGTTTTCTCCTTTGATTGAGAATGTCAAATGAGTACAAATGGTGCCCTTTTATTCTTGGGGAGGCCCTTGCCCCATTCATGCTATTGGCTACTTGAAGTGGCAAGGATTGCAATCTTAACCCTTCAAAGAAACACAAAAGATCTAATGGTGCACAAAGAAACACACCCCACCTACCACCATTTGACTTTGACTCCACCTTGTAACTTAGAAAACTTAATTTAACTTAAACTTTGGCCTTTTTAACATTATTTAACTACATGGCCCAAAGTCGCTAGGAAACAACGTAAACTATTTAATTAATGTGCTCATTGGGCTGGGCTTATACACGCAGGAACCAGTGCCTCACACTTATTATTCTAGCTTCCCAGTGTACTGTGGCAGGGCCCACTTATTTGCGTATGTATAGGAAATACACACAACAATCTTGTGGCAAGTTTGGTTACTAGATTTTAGTAGGTTTTTGAGGATCATCAATTTCATACATTGTTTGCACTAAATTTTGCTACGTAATGTTTTGCAACATCTTCTTCATCAATAGTCACATATGTAGTCATTTATATACATTAAAGCATATTCTATACTCTTTCTCATGATTCGTCTAATTGTATTATGCTTGTTTTTTTGCCCTTAGAGTTTATCTTTAAAAAAGTGATTGGAGACTACCCAATAATGTCCATCTAATTTGACTCTCTACTTCTACTTTTTTCTATTTACTCATTGCACATTTTGTCAATAGGAGATAATTGAAGTTTTTTGTTGCCAAGAAAAGAAACATATTTGAGTAAACATAAATATGAACATATTGTAAGCAAACATGAAATTCCTCTCATGTATTAATAGCTCTTACTTTATCATTCCCAAGAAGTATAATCACTTTATCATGACATTTATTGGTATTCAGGGCACAAGTTGTTACTATTAAATAGATTTCCTATCTTATTACATTAAAGGCGTAGGAACAAAGAGATAAAGAGGATTCATGATATGTGAAATATGAAAGATTTATATGCCTAATGGTGTACCATGTACAATGTTGTGTTCAGTAAGGGTTCTCTAACATGTCAAACAATGAGTGATCTTTTCCCCAATTCTGATTTTCGAAGTCATCATGCACATTTTGTTCTATGCCTTCATGTTGCAAGTTGCCTAAAGTATACTCATCTAAATACCTGCTTGTAAATCATGGACATAAATAACGAAACCTAAGCACACACATGATTCTCTTAACATGATGTAGAGAATTTGTATTTGACTATAAGAATTTTATTGTTAGCGAGTGTGCTTGTACATTTTGTATTTGTGACTCTAACTTATCAAGAAAAGTGTCGTTGTGAGACAAACTAACCCAAAACTAGGTGGATTTATATAACATTCACAATGATGGGGGGCACTAGACTTACTACAACAACCCCCCAAAGGACAAACAACAATTCACATTTCATCCCAAGTCTTTAGCAATAGTTTCATAACCTTGAAGGGTGTAGAAACAACATTCACAGCCTCAAAGGGCTTTCTTGTATGTTGATGAATAAGGTAGCATCTTATGAATCCACCTTTTTCATAGATACTTTTCTATGCTTTTGACTATAAGAAGAAGTGTACCGAAATGTATTGTTCTCAATAGCTAAGATGTAAGGTCAGTTGAAAGTAAGCACTTTCAAGTTTTAAAGACCATTATCACTTTTTGTACATGTATTTGAATAAAGATGAATGTGGTCAATTTGGAAAGCGACTTGTTTCGTGCAATTTAAAGATCTTGTTGATACAAGTACGCATAAAAAATCATCCACAATGACTATCATATGATGTAGACAATTGACCATTTGAGTTTGTCGATTTTCATTGCTTATAGTGAATAGTTAAAGATAATGCTAGGCCCTCATCATAGCTTAGTTTGATCAGACTATTGGCTAGTGTAATTGTGACTAAAGTTCAAATCCCAACCAAAGTAACATGCAGAATAAAAATTATTGTGTGGCCTAACATTGAATTGTACTGTGTACATATTGCATATAGAGTATACTACTATTAGATAGTTTGCACTAGAAAAGTTGATATTGATAGGCCCTTAAGGCCAACTTTACACGTGTAAATGGAAAAAGAAATTTTTATCTACAAACGTTCATGGTTAGATCTTGACATGTTGAAATTAGTGCAAATATACATTGTGTGTAATGATGTAATGGAATGCCTATTAAAATATAATAATTGTGCTAAAGATAGTAATCAAGATTTTCATATCAATAGCTCAAAACTCAAAATAAAAGTCAAAGATTTTCATATCATAGCTCAAAACTCAAAATAAAAGTCAAATCAATGACTTGGGACAATGATGGTACATTGTAGAAAAACCTTCTACATTATAAATGCTAATTTACTGAAACCTTTGTCAATGTAGGAGAAAGATGAAGCAAGAGGCTTGAGACTCTAGATAATATTTACAAATTCAATGATTTGACAGTTATAAATTTTGGGACAAATAAAACTATGTTATTTTTTCACTTAAGGTTAAGTACATTTTCAAAAATAGAACCTTCTATACAAAGCATATTTATGATCTTCATGTTAATTTATAAAAAAAATGTCGTTGATCTTCAATGTCACCTACAAATATAATCTACAACATTACAAGCATATAATTTGTGAGTTATCTAGTTGTCACTACATTGATGAAGTTTATAAACACTAGTTCTTGGAGCAAGCCAATGCAACATGTGCTTAAGCAAGAATGTAAATAACAAAGACCATATTTAAAATATATATCTAGAGAAAACCGCTTCTTAGAAACTGAGTAGATGCTTTGTTAATAATCTTTCATGACACTTTATAAATTATTATGTGCTTCATTTTCATGTCAATGACAAACTAAACATGTCTATTCATTAGTAGTTGATTGCAACATTTGAAGTAACTCATGCCACTTTTAGTATAATAATATGAAGCTAGTCCTTACATTGACTTGTTTGTATGGGTAGATGCACAATGATCTTAAAATAAAATATCATACTCTTCTCTCCAAGAAGCAAATTAGAAAAGTGAAAATCTCCAGAATACAGTCTAACGTGTTTAATGTTGAGTTAAAAGATTATGTAGCCAAAAGAGCCAACACTAAGAATGGATGGAGATGATGGCAAGTACTAGCGCCTTATGCAATGATTTCAATAGAGTTTTTCTAAGTAATGCTAGCCCAAGTAATCAAAAGTGTAGGCTTATATACATGCACTAATATGCTCCATGGTGGTCTACTTTTGGCTGTTTATTTCAATTGGGACAAGAGACATGTCAATGTCACACGAATAGAAAGTTGTAGGATTAGCAAGGAGGTCTATATTGTGAAAATGACCAAGTTCATGATGGTATGGCAAGTGAATTCCATTGAAATTGTTTCACAAATCTAATTATGTTGAGGCGAAAAGTCAATCCTTGAGATGCAAGTGTTTCTTAAACTTCATTTCTTTCTTCTAGATTATGGAGATTCTTTTACTAACTTGTGTAAATATAGCAAGAGGATGGTTGTTAAAAACCATCATTGATTCTTAATCCCAAAGATTGCACATTGAGAACATAAGCACGTGGGTTGATGAAGGATTCCCAATTAAACTTGGGAAAATAGTACATTACCAAATAATAATATGAAAGGATTTGTGCCCTCACACTATAGATGTAATCATATGTGTGATCTTAAAAGTGATTACCCCAACTACCATTCTTTGCCAAGTAGAATGCAACCTACAAATCTCTAATTGAGTTAGGTGAAGACACTAAAACATAGCCTTGGACAAGAAAAAATAAAAAAGGAATTAGAACATTACAAAATTTAGTGTAGAATATAAACACCCACAAGAGATCATTGTTGTTGTTGCAACCTGCACAATGGATGTGGTCTCATGTCTTCAAAGAAAGAATAGGTTATCCACTCTAATTGGTAATGCATATTGTTGGTTTATGAGAAGCGATTAGTTCATGAAAAGCACATATGAAGACAGTATGCAAAGGCATGCTCCTCCAACATGGCCTCATAGATCTTTGAGAATTACTGTGATTTGAAAAATTCTTGTAGATATTACTTTCAATCCAACTAGAAACAATGAATTTAGGGAGAATATAATCAATTCAATATGAGTGTGCAAAGAAAAATTAGATGGAAAAAAGAAAATAGTAGTATGTGAGATGAAAGTGGATCATTAAAGACTTAGGACATAGGGTAGAATTTCAGATAGATTCTTGTCGAATTCTTGATAAGAGCAAGAGAGTTCTTGCACTCGGAAAGAGGCAAGGATATCTCTATAGGCTTAGTCATTGTAACTCTATGAATGATTGTGCTTTAAGCAGTTCAGCATCTATCAATAAAGAATTGACTTGGCATTATAGACTTGGTCACGTAAATCATGTATCGATAGGTAACATGTCTAGGCGTTCCTCGGTTCATGATTGAGACTATCCAATTGTGGACCCTCCTGTCTGCCAAAGTTGTATCATAGGAAAGCAGGCAAGAAGGCCATTTAAGTCAAATCAAGAACATATATCTAAAGATTTGCTAGACATTGTACATACTGATATATGTAGCCCAATGCAAACACCATCACTGCTTGGTGCTAATTCTTTATCACTTTTATAGATGACTATTCTAAAAGAACTGTTGCATATTTTCTGAAGCACAAATCTGAAGCCTTCCAGTTCTTCAAGAAATACAAAGAAAATGTTGAGTCGCAGACATGCAAGAAGATCAAAGCTCTTATGAGCAACAACGACGGTGAATACATCTCAAACGAGTTCAAAGATTACTACTCAGCCAATAGGAATGAGCAACAGTTTGTTGCTTCCTATTCTCCACAATCGAATGGATTGGCTGAAAGGAAGAACATGACCTTAGTCGAGTCTGCCAAATGCATGATAACTCATGCTTCATTGCCCAAATTATTCTGGCAAAATGTTGTATCAACAGTAGCTTACGTGCAGAATCGATGTATAAATAAAGGCCTCCCTGATAGCAAAACCCCTCATGAAGTCTAGACAAGATCCAAGCCTTCATTGAAACATTTGAGTATTCAGACATACTACCTATGCTCATGTCCCAAAAGACAACAAAAAGAAATTAGATAAGCATCCATTCAAAACTATTTTTGTTGGCTACTATACTTCTGATGGAATGTATAGACTATACAATATAAACACCTGTAAAATTTTCACTAACAGGGACGTGACTTTCATTGAAGATCAGTTTATTGATTTTAAGAACAAGGACCAGATGTAGTCTACAATTTCTTTTCCAAAAACTGATACATATTGAAAGACTATTTTGATTGCAAGCTTTCATATGATATGCCACAAAAAAGACTTCACTTCTTCGCTAACTTATCTTCATCAACATGGCCAATGATGGTAAATGTGTTATCAAGGGCATTGGTACTATTCCTATTTTTCTTTCATATACAAATAGGAATGCAAAATTAGAGAATGTATCGTTCATTCCTTCCATTATTAAGAATGTTCTTAGTGTATGTCAAATGGTTGACAAAGGGCTTGAAGCGGAATTTGTCGGTAATTCTTGTTTGATAAGCAAGAATGGAACCTTGAGTGTAAGGTCTACTCTAGATAAGTTAGATCTCATTCATAGGGTTAGTTAGGTTTGCTTGGTCATGATTCATAAATTGTAGGACCAAACTCCTCAAATCATGGAGGTGGTTGATCAACCTAACCATCTAGGATTAGGTAAGATTGACATATTAGGGCAAGAAATGTCAATTACTCTAGATTTTCAACTATTTGAGAGGAGAAGAGCCCTATTGTATATACAATCTATCATTCCATTGTGAGGAGAGTTGGCTCAATTGGTTAATGCTTGACATCCAAAGTTTCTTTGGTCTCAAGTTCG
The DNA here is from genome assembly GCA_029204225.1 of Diphasiastrum complanatum. Lineage (NCBI taxonomy): Eukaryota > Viridiplantae > Streptophyta > Lycopodiopsida > Lycopodiales > Lycopodiaceae > Diphasiastrum > Diphasiastrum complanatum. The sequence continues at coordinate 15,751 of MU832924.1, read as the reverse complement.
AGCCTTCCATTGGAAACCAAGAAGCATTCCATTGTGAGGAGATAGTTTTTTGAGAGCACATTGGCAATCTTGAGTTTCCTTCTACATTTGTCTTGTCAATTTGTGATGCAATTGGTACCTAGATTTGATAAATTTTATTTTCTTATAATAGGCTGTACTTGAGGCTGTACCACACACATGTGGGGTTAGATTTCCATGTTTGATCTTTGCTTGGGATTGTTCTTGATTGTGTGATCCAAAATTGCTTTTTTAGATCAAGAAATTGGTGACTAGTTTTGCGATAGATAGGTGTATCAATCAATCAATCATCTTGGAGTGTTATGTAGGATCATTTATGGTCCTCAGTATTGTACTTTCAACATTTTGTAGGAACTTTCAATCCTAAACCTAAGCATCTGCAAAGCGTTCAAGTGATGAAGATGATTCTAACATGTCATGTGGTAGTTCGATCCCATAGAGTAAGTATTTTTTCAGATTCACAACATGCTTATAATTCAACATCTAACACTACACTTCATTAACTATAATCTCTAAAATCAAGCTTACTTCTTTCTCTCTCTCTCTCTCTCTCTCTCTCTCTCTCTCTCTCTCTCTCTCTCTCTCTCTCTCTCTCTCTCTCTCACACACACACACACACACATAGAAAGAAGATGCAAATCCAACAATTAGCAAAACCAAATAACATCAAGATAATAATAAAACATGAGAGATGGAGCAAAAGAGAAAGCAAGGACATTCAATTGCAAAGGTTCCACTTCTTAATTGAATAATATGAAAAATGAATGTTGTACGTTTCGCATCCTCCGTTGGCTATGGCTCCATCTAGCATGACTATGGCGGTCTTCCAACTAGCTTGAGCAAGAGGATGGGAAGAGCACTATGAGCATAGGGTGAGTATTAGGTAAGATCCACTCTTCTCTCTTTTCTCTCCTTAGCAACTAACAAATGACAGCTTAACCTAAAAGATAAAACCCTAATCTAAATCTCCTCCTCTAAGGCTTACCCTACTAGAGAATGGAGGGCCTGGATTAACTTAACCTGTTGCCAGATGAATTGTACAATACAATGTGTTTACCTCTATGCGAATACTTACCATGATGAAATATACAAAAACAAAAAGCCATTTTTGCACTGTATCTTACCACTAGTGATAGAGAATGATTCACACTCCTACAAAAAGTGTAAAACAGGTCTAAGAGTGGATATTTTTAAGCCGTACATTTGCGCATGGGTAGAAACCATTTTGGCCCTCGCACAGGTCTGAAGAAAGTGAAAAACATCTCAAAATGACTCGCACAAGTCAGAAGAAGGTGCAAAAGACCTTGAAATGACTCACACAATTGGCTGAAGGATTCCCAAAAGAACTAGAAAATAACTCGCATAGGGGACCAAAATGACTCGCAAAATCCTAGAAATGACTCGCACAGGTTTAAAAGGTTCCCAAAAGAACTAGAAAATGACTCGCATAGGGGAATAATGAAAAAAACAAGTCAAAATGATTCACACATGGTTGACGGAATTCCAAAACAATTAGAAATGACTCGCACATGGGAACAAAATGACTCGTACAAACCTGAAAATGACTCGTACATGTTTGAAAGAAAATGACTCGCACAGGAGAACAAAATGACTCGTACAAACTTGGCTCACGGATCAGAAGGAGACAAAAAAGACCTTGAAATGACTCGTACAAGTCAGAAAAAGGTAAAAAATACCTTGAAATGACTCGTGCAGTTGTGGAACTGCCCTAGAATGACTCGCACAAAGGATAAAATTGATTAGAATTACCTTCTTGCCCTTGGGGCTGGATGTGCGAATACTTTTACCTCACGGATGTGTAAGAAATGATGTTTGTTCTTTATTTTCTTACCAAACCTGCTCGGATGCAACTCGCACAAGGCTTCCTTATGTAGAGATGATGAATAACCTTGTGCGAATAGCTTTTGTCCTACAAAACATGACTCGGAGGCAAAAAGTAGTTTGAGGTAAAAATCACTAAAATCTGACTTTTGGCTACTCACACACTCAATAAATGGGGATCTTAGCTTTTGCAATTCATGGAAACAAGGTAACGAGTAGGAATTAGGCAAGAAAACAGAGAATTAGGCAAGAAAACAGAGAAAATGGACTCTAAATCGGTCCGGCTGATCTTGAGCTTTTACCCTACAATAGAACACGTTTGGACAGCAAAAAACAAGGAACAAGTGATGAGAGTGAGGAACAAGAAGATGACAATGAGATTATCATCAAGATGGGAAGAACAGAGAATGATTATGCAAATTATCTGTCTTTAGAAAATGAAATGCTTGAATTTCTTCTTCCATGTGGTGCCTGACATATCACCTTCAAGGGTAGTAAAATTGCTTGAGAAGGCATGGCTGGAAGATGCTTTGATTGCTCTCAAGCTTGTGTTCCAGTTGAGAGGAGTTTGTGGGAAAGGTAAAACGTTATTATGCGAATTTCTACACTGCTGCTCTTTGGCTGCATAAGAATCATCCTGCTACTCTTGTGGCTAATATTGCGAAGGTTGCTGCCTTTGGATATTACAAGGATCTTCCTAAGATTGTTCTGAGAATTCTTGAGGGCCCAGAGGGCTTTGCTCTGAGGCAACATAGGAAATCGCTGTTCGAGAAGGCTAAGAAATCCAAAAAGCGTACCTCTGGTGGGCTGGCTAGGACACGTGACAGCAGTATTGACAGTGACGAGGAGGAAGGCCATGCAAAGCCTGTAAGTCCGAAGAAAATCTGTAAGGCAATTGATCTGTGCTATCGCGAAGGCTGTTCTATGTGCCAGGACCTTACGGATGATTTAAAAGAGGTAGCATTAGAAGGCGCTGACGAGCCAAGATCTGAGCCTGAAGCCGCATCAGCCTTACGACAGAGCAAAATGATCGTAGAGGCAAGAAAGGCTGTGAAGAAAGATATGGTCGTTGTGAAGGAACAGAGATTACACACTCATGGCATGCCCAAACAATAATCTGGTTTTGAAGATGGAATGCTCCTAGCTGCAGTCAAGTAGTTGTGTTCTCAAAGCATACTTTAGTTATCAACCTAGTGCTTGAAGAGTAATGATTCATCTGATTGTGTTCATGGATAACTTAGCAGATGATGAACTGCTTCAGATGGCACAGTCAACCATAACAATGTCTCGCTACCAGGCAGAACTGAGAACTGATGGCAGGACTGAGATTAGCCAGACCTAGGTGGAAGATAGCTGCTACTACTGCCAAAATGTGTTCCTTCAAAAGTGTATGAAGAGCGCTGGATATCTTTGCTGGCCATAAAAACTCCTTGCTTGAAATGCGTTGGAGTGCTGCCTTCAGTACAGATAGAGAGTGAGGGGGTCATCGCTGGGTGCCTTTGCTGGCTTGAAATCATGAACTGCCCCATTGCTGCCATCAGTCTGCCCATTGGCCAGTTCTACCTGGTAGCAGAACTAAGTACGCCTCAAGGGTGTGGAAAGACCACCCTGGTCGATGCTTTGGAATGTCTCTTCAATGCCACAGGCTGTCGAGCTGCCTCAGTTTCTATCGATGACTTTTACATGACAGCAGCTGATCAGGAAAAACGTGCAGCAGAAAATGTTGGCAACGCTCTTCTAGAGTTTCGTGGTAATGGAGTGACTCATGACTTGTAGCTCTGTACAGAGGCTCTAAAATCATTGGTTAGCCGCCAAGATCTACTGCTCGGAACAAAGGGCAATGTTAGGGACCACCAATCAGAATTCTAGTAGAGCTGTGGATGATTTGTGCTCTCGGCAACACTTACTTGACAGGAAGGTGTGCTTAGATCAGAAGTGTTTCAGGCTTAGAGATCGTAAAAAATCAGCAAGAAACAGCTGAAATGAAGTAATTAAGATAAAAAGAACAAGGAATAGCTTGAAACAGAGCAAAAAAATCAGAAAGAAACAGCGGAAATGAAGTAATAACAAGGAAGAAGGAAGTATTAAGCTAAAAAGAACAAGGAATAGCTTGAAACAAAGCAACGAATCTAGAGAACAAGGAGAAATGGTGAACAAGAGCGGCAACGGCGCCAATGTTGTAAGTTTCGCATCATCTGTTGGCTATGGCTCCATCTAGCATGACTATGGCGGTCTTCCAACTAGTCTACTCTATGGCTTCTCCAACTAGCTTGAGCAAGAGGATGAGAAGAGCACTATGAGCATAGGGTGAGTATTAGGTAAGATCCACTCTTCTCTCTCTTCTCTCCTTAGCAACTAACAAATGACGGCTTAACCTAAAGGATAAAACCCTAATCTAAATCTCCTCCTCTAAGGCTTACCCTACTAGAGAATGGAGGGCCTGGATTAACGTAACCTGTTGCCAGATGAATAATGTACAATACAATGTGAAGTAACACAATACATGAAACCACACAAGGGAGAACACTCAAAAAAAAAAGATAGGCATGTATTGCAAATGAGGTTCTTCTCGAAAATAGACTCTTCCACTCCTATATATACTTGGAGTGGTGGTCACTTACAGAAAGGCACTATGGAACCAGTAAGCCACATAGGCTAACTTAACTTTGAATCACATTGGTGCCATGGGACAAAACTCCAATAGACCTTTGTGAGTAACTTTTACATAACTTGAAATTACATATCTATGTGTAGTGCCCATGACAATTTAAACTTAGAACTGAATAACTTAAGCCATTACGGATAAAGTAAAAGCTTAAACTTGATGGGCAAGTTTTGCGTTTAAATTCTATCCTGCTTGTATTTTTAAAGATGTTCTACAGGATGGCTTGAATATTCCTTGGAATATCAACCTACAATGACATACAAAATACCACTATAGGTAGTGGATTTTAGGGCACTTGGCCAATTCCTATCTCCCATCTTATTTGAAATTGAATTCGAGTGGGAACCCACTTTTATTAGCTAACTTGATTATTAGGCCTTGCGACATTTAATTCTCGCAATTGGCCTTAAAGTCCTTTCATTAACAACTAATCAGTCAACTAACCATGTGATCAACGGGTTGGACTCACAGATGTAGGGTGCCAAATCCGTCTCACTTATTAACTACTGTAGATATCTGATCTAACTAGGTATGAGCTGATGTCCACCGATATACCGCAATCCTCCAACAGTATCTCCCACCAAAATTGTTGACGGTCCAATGACACCTCTCATATATGGCTTTATTTTGGACTCTGGTTGGCTTCACGACGGATATTGAAGAATATGAAAAATCTAGCTTGATATTTTCTCATTTTTCATGTACAAAAGCTCATTAGTATCTTGTACATATTTTCATGTTGAGTTTGAAAAGTCAAGAGGCCTCCAACCGATGAATTGATATCACTATAGCAGATATAGAGGTCAATGGTAGCTCGTACATATCTGATTACTCTGAAAAGAGTTTTCTAGTGGATCAAACCAGGGTTGGCCATATATTGGCTCAAGGAACTGATGGCGTATGCAAGATCGGGCCTAGTAGAGACCATTGCATACATAAGGGATCCGATAATTGATTGATATGGATATCCCTTCATTTTGGCCTTCTCCTCATTGGTCTGAGGGCATTGCTCCTTGGATAATTTTAGACATGGATCCATGGGATTCTGTACAAACTTGCAATTCATAAAATTGAATTTTGTCAGCAAATTAGAGAAGTACCTCTGCTGGGTGATATAGAAAAGTCTCCTGCTTCTGTCTTTGTGGATCTGAATCCCAACACAATAATGTGCTTCTCTTAGATATTTCATCTTGAATTCTTGGGATAACATCCTATTGGTATCCTTTGTCAGTTCGATATTGTTGCTGAACAACAACGTATCAATCCACGTGGAGTGTGATGATGACAAAGAATTAATTGATAGCTTTGAAATACACATTACAGTCTATAGAGCTAGATTCAAATCCATGATCGATCAAGAATATGTTGATTCGATGAAACCATGTTCTGGATGATTGTTTCAAACCGTACAAAGCTTTATGGGGTTTGCATGTTGATTTCACACGTGTGGACTGTCCACAACATCTACTTGTGATCTCCTAAGATGTGTAGATGCACCAAGATCAAGACTAGATTGAGATTCAAGATCTATCTTTGAATCTATGGCAAAAACACACTACTACATGCATTCAATCACTTCCAACTCTCACTCACACGTGTGGGAAGTGTTCCAAAAGTAATGTAAGAAAAAACAAGCTGCTCTCCTTGGGTAGAGAGAGAAAATCATCAATAGCTCTCGGGTAGAGAGAGAAAGCTAGAAAATCACTTACACTCAAAATCCACTCAATCTCAAAATCAATTAGATCCAAATGAGGAGTACAATGATACTAGTAGATCCACGAGCTACCACTATGCTTAACTATGATTGGACCACACTTTGCCACCTCTTAATCCTATTGGACCATTGATCCATGCACCTCTAAATTCTATTAGACCATTTTCAAGCAAACCTCAAATTCTATTGGACCACTCATGGTTCCACTTCTAAATCCTATTGCACCTCTTAAACTTCATCAAACAAAAGCATTACACTTGTCTACACTCTAATTGGCACGAGTTTGGCCTCTTACTCTATTTTGGCTCAATAGTGGCATTACAAGTGGAAATGGATAATTTGCCATCTATGCCAAATTTGACCCTATCAACATCCTACACCTAGATGCTTGACTATGAAATTCTATGAGACCCCTATATCAAACATTTTCTATTTACTTTACAATTCTCCACACGTGGGAACATCCTCCACACATGTGAGATTCACTTACAAACTTTTATCATAAAAAATACCAAAGTAGATTTTTGCCAATTTCTCACACTCCTCAAAAAATAGCTTGGAAAGTTACTAGATCACTTGAGAAGTTTGTAAATCTTTTTGAGTGGATCCTTTGGTATGCATAAGTGAAAATCAGCCAAGGGATCCATCATAGCAGCACCCTCACCATACCCATGATAAGATCTCTTTGGTAGAGATCTCTTGCCAATGCCTTTGAAGAGTGCTCCACCAATATGCCACATGCCACTATGATCATGGGCTTCCTCCATGCTTGATGATGATCTTTTCTTTGAAAGTTCCACTTGCATGATGGATGCACCATAAATAGAGAAATCTGAGGCTTCCAAGCCTCATAAGGATCATGGATCTTGATTCTTCAGAAATAAGCACACTTTGAAGGGCCTCCAAACTTGGTAGCTCCTCCTTAATGGCATAGGATTGGACAAGGTTGTCATATTCATCTCTCAAGCCATTGAGAATGACTTGGACTAGCTCACTTTGATTGATTGAGTCACCAATACATGCAAGCTCCCTATGAATATCCTTGACTCTCAAAACATAATTAGATGCACTCTCATCACTCTTTTGACTACTTTGGAAGATTTGATTTCTAAGAGTGAGAAGCCTAGACGTGTTCTTAGCCTCATAGATGGACTTGAGACAATCCCAAGCTTCCTTGGATGTAGAACAATCACCAATCTCCCTCAATATCTCATTAGAGACATTCATCTTAATGTAGTGGAGAGCCATCCTAGCTCTCTTCTTGTATTTTTGTACTTCTTGAAGGACTTGAGGCTCCTTCTCAATCCCAAGTACAATGTCCATCACATCTTGGAGTATCAAGATGGACTCCATCCTCAACTTCCATATTGAATAATTGGAAGTAGACAATCTCTCACTTGGTTGCAACAAGTATGAACTCATTGAAGTCATGTAAAGTGGAGATAAATAAAAGTGATGAACAAAAAATGTTGCTTCTCTCTCACTATAGGATCCAATAATGGTGTGCTACCATCTCCTATGCAAGATCTTGCAACAAACTGTGAGATGATTCTCACTAGCTATTCAATCTCTCCAAAACTAGATCTACTTCACATCAAATGATGGAGTATGGGCAAAGTTAGGATCAAACACTCTTAGCACGTGTGAAATACACTAAGAGACCAAATTTGACTCAAATACAATGATATTGCATGAAACAAAATGGCTAAGATCTCAAAACAGTGCCTAGATCACATATAGATGAGATTGGTAAGCATTCAACTATGATTTTGGATCAAACAAGCAATCTCTTGACCAAACCAAATGTGTCCACCCAGGTCTAGGTGCCCTACCTAACCCTCTTCAAAAGCTTATAACTTTTGATTGGCACAACCAAATGAATGAAACTGATTGCATAAAACACTAGACAAAAATAGCTTCAAAACAAGCTATCTAGCAAGATTTTTGGATCAAACACAAAAGAGAACTCCCAAACTAAAATTGGATGTTCCTCACATGTTTCTGAGCACCTGATTTCGTACAGTACTAGGTCAGACCCAATCAATGCCCTATTGATCTCTTTTGATCCAAAATTGGACAAGATAGCTAGGAAAATGGATCTTGACAATTTCTAGCTCAAGATTGATGAATAGTTTTCACTCAAATGGATCAAAATGCATGGTAACCTTAGGTAGGCTCTGATACCATGTTGATTTCACACGTATGGACTGTCCACAACATGTACTTGTGATCTCCTAAGGTGTGTAGATGCACCAAGATCAAGACTAGATTGAGATTCAAGATCTATCTTTGAATCTATGGCAAAAACACACTACTACATGCATTCAATCACTTCCAACTCTCACTCACATGTGTGGGAAGTGTTCCAAAAGTAATGTAAGTAAAAACAAGCTGCTCTCCTTGGGTAGAGAGAGAAAATCATCAATAGCTCTCGGGTAGAGAGAGAAAGCTAGAGAATCACTTACACTCAAAATCCACTCAATCTCAAAATCAATTAGATCCAAATGAGGAGTACAATGATACTAGTAGATCCACGAGCTACCACTATGCTTAACTATGATTGGACCACACTTTGCCACCTCTTAATTCTACTGGACCATTGATCCATGCACCTCTAAATTCTATTGGACCATTTTCAAGCAAACCTCAAATTCTATTGGACCACTCATGGTTCTACCTCTAAATCCTATTGGACCTCTTAAACTTCATCAAACAAAAGCATTACACTTGTCTACACTCTAATTGGCACGAGTTTGGCCTCCTACTCTATTTTGGCTCAATAGTGGCATTACAAGTGGAAATGGATAATTTGCCATCTATGCCAAATTTGACCCTATCAACATCCTACACCTAAATGCTTGACTATGAAATTCTATGAGACCCCTATATCAAACATTTTTTATTACAATTCTCCACACATGGGAACATCCTCCACACATCTGAGATTCACTTACAAACTTCTATCATAAAAAATACCAAGCTAGATTTTTGCCAATTTTTCACATTGCATACCTGATCTTCTTGACCGTTGAGGATATAGCCTTCTAGCTGGATCATGTAGATGTCCTCCTCGGTAGCTCCATTGAGGAATGCCATTTGTACATCCATCTGGTGTACTGAGCTCAAGATCTGCTGCAACAACATATGACAATAGCAGGTTGAATGAAAGTATGTTTGACAACCGGACGAAAGGTTTCAAAGTAGTCGATATTGGAAATTTGTGAAAATCCACTTGCCACGAGTCGAGCTTTTATTTAGTCGATCTTATCGTCTTCTTTGTATTTGATCTTAAAGATCCATTTGTAGTCGATTATCTTTTTGTCTTCTGGCAGCTTGGTGATAGTCCACGTATTGTTCCTCAATAATGAGTTGTACTCCTTGTCCATTGCTTCTTTCCAAAGATCTAAATCAGCCTGTGACATCACTTCCTCAACTATGGTTGGCTCCTGAATAAAATAGTGAGCGAACTCATCAGTGTATCGGACATGCTAAGTTCGAGTTCTTGTTAATCTTTTGGTTGAAGTTTTTGGCTATGAAATTCGACTTTAAAATTAAAATAGCAACGATCGACTTATACAGTGCTTTCTAATTTTGACGGTAGCACGTGTGCCCAGTTCTAGAATTATCGGGTCGTCTTTCTTTACGAGCCCTTTGAGTGCCCTTAAGCAATTTTATCTTTGTACTTGCGAAGGAGTGTGAATATACAGTTTGTGGAAGAGCAATTATGTCTTGTCTTGTCTTGTTGCACTTAACGTTGTGCTATGGATATTGATTCGGTCGGGTTTTAAATTGTATTCTCAACTTGGTATCAGAGTCCTTGGTGGCTATAATCATCAGACAGGGACGAAGAATTGCGAATTCACAATGGTTTTTTTGTTGGGTAGCACAAATCGAGTTGTAGAAATTCGAAGAATTTGCTCAAAACTGTATTGTGGATAGAGAACTGTTGGTTGAATTGGAACAGAAGCCAAACAGAAGCCCAAAATTTCATAGGAAGGCTGCCTGGAGTTTGCGACTTGTGTGCAATCAATTTATGGCTATTTTGAGAACGGTTTGAAGTGAAGATTGTGGGCTATAGGGCGACCTCAGAGCAAGTGGTTTGGCCTGCCAAAGAGTTGCATAGAAGCTGCTAGGTGAGAAGAAAGGTGTAAGAACCCTGGCTTAGGATTTTGCACTGAAAAATATCATTTCTCCCTCAGAGAAATCGGTTTTCAGCACTTTGAATAGCCACAGTAGGGTGCCCTAGTGAGATCAAGCTTATGTCAGAAGGTCGTGGGCAGCCATGGAAAGGCAAGAGAGGTTCTATCATCCCCTTCATGGCAGCCACCATAGCCATGAAAGCTTGGTGAAGGAGGAGAAGAAAACTAGAAGAGGAGGAGGGCCGCGGACAGCTTGCGCATGCTTAAATCAAGCTACTACTTAGTGTTTTGAAATTCATAGCTGCTGGAAGAACTCAGCTTGACACGCTGGAATGGTGGATAATCAAGGCTCCTAAAAATCGATGGGTAGAATTTGAAATTCGAGGAGCCATCTGGACCATCAGATGAGTATAGACCAATAGATCTTTGAATAACCTTTGGAACTTCATGTGAAAGGGGCTTGAAGTGTAAATCACACTTCAACTTCATTAAAAAATTCAACTTAAAATTTGAGTTGGGTCCTGAAGTTGGTGAAGAGTGAAGTCTTTTCAAGGTGAAAAGACAGCTCAAATACTAAAGGTGCCTCTATTTTCACTTCCTTTAGCCTATTTTGGCCAAACGAAGGGCTATAGACTCCAACAAAGGGCACCATTTCATTGGGCATGTAGTTGGGAGTTGGTGACAAGGAGCATTTCAGAAGGCGGCGTCGATTTGGCTTTCAATTTGGCGGAGTGGCGGGTGGCCTGGTAAGCCAAAAATTGCAAGTCATTATTTTTTTTTCTGACATCACGGTTGGCTTCGACATACACTTTATAGCCTACAGGTGGAGTTTCAAGCACTTTGGAAATGACAAACATCAATGAGACAATTTTGGGCGATGCAAAGCAAACTTGATGGGGCTTCTAACTACAACATCTGGAAATTCAAAATGAAGAGCATTTTAATGGAGATATTGCCTACTTTTGAAGACTTGCATAGGATCATGTTGCAGGAGGAGCAACGTCGAGAGGTGGTAAAGTCAAGACAAACCCCACGTGATGATCAAGCATTGCTTGCTAAAGGCAAGCAGAAAGGGTGGAAGAGGATTCCTAAAAAATCCAAGGATGATGATGACGAGGGAGAGTCATCATCAAAGGCGAAAAGGAAGGAGAAGGGCAAATGTCACTATTGCCACAAACCAGGTCATTGGGCATGTGAATGTTACAAGAAAAAAGCCGACATAAAGGCGGGAAAAGTGAAGCAACAAGGCAACATTGCCGAAGATGATGGGGAAGATGACGAGACAAGTGTCTTCTCATTGGCATTGGCATCCCAACTTGATGATGGTGTCAGATGGTTCATAGATTCAGGTGCCACAAGGCATATGACTGGGAAACGCGATTGGTTTGAGAAATTCTCGCCAATTCATGATGGGGACAAGGTCACACAAGCCAATGGAGAGGAATGTCAAATACAGGGTGTCGTCAATGTATCTGTGCAGTTTCCTGATAGTAAGATCAAGAATATCTGTGTTGATGATAGTGCACAGGTTGACGCTACTTTATTTTGTCAGCTAGTTGGGAGTTTGATCTATCTTACGACTACACTTCCTGATATCTGCTATGCTGTAAGTCTGATTAGTCAATTCATGTCATCACCCACTATGGATCATTGGAAAGCCGCGCGAAGAGGATTTTGAGGTATGTGAAAGGTACACCTAACCTTGGCTTGGTCTACAAAAGACAAAGTACTTTACCTAAGTTGCAAGGCTATGTTGATGCTGATTGGGCAGGAAATGTAGATGATAGAAAGTCAACAACAGGTTATGCTTTCAATTTTGGTAGCGGTTGTTTTTCATGGTCTAGCAAGAAGCAGGACACCATTTCTCTTTCTTCTACAGAAGTTGAATATAAAGCGTTAAGTTCTGCTACTCAGGAAGCTATTTGGTTGCGTAAGTTGTTGAGTGAGATTGGGATGAAGCAGGTACATCCTACTATTATTTTCTGTGATAGCCAAAGTGGGATACAGTTGGCTAAGAATCCTGTCTTTCACGCAAGTTGCTGATATATTTACGAAAGCTTTACGTAAAGAGAAGTTTAAAACTTTTAGAGCTAAACTTGGCTTAGATTTGGTTATGTAAAAAGCTTTTACTTATGATACTATCATGGAGGTATGTTCCATGAATAGACTAAACCTTAAAATAAAGAGAAACGTTGATCATTGAGGGAGAGAGTTAAAATAGCAATGATCGATTTATACAGTGCTTTATTTTATCTTTGTACTTGCAAAGGAGTGTGAATATACAGTTTATGGGAGAGCAATTATGTCTTGTCTTGTTGCACTTAACGTTGTGCTATGGTGATTGATTCTGTCGGGTTTTAAATTGTATTCTCAACTGATAATCTTGTTCATTCTCCCTTGGTTATTTCCTTGCTCGAATATGGGATTCAAGTTTGAGCGATGTCACTTACATTCCCTCTCAAGCACATGTTTCAATAGCTTGCTCCACGGACTAATGATATCAGCCCTGTTCTAAGTTAAAAAAAACTATAATCCATTAGTTAGTTGTATGCGATGTATGTCATTTTGAAGATTATCATATAATCAAAAATAAGGATTTCTATATGTCACCACATTAGTCATAGATATATTGTATTACATGGAAGCTTCCATCTTTATGATGCACCTAATCTCAAATGTAAAATAAGATCTTGTTTACTTTTCCCAAAATTTATTATTGTCAAATAATTGGATATTAGAAAATTGAGAAAGTCTCAAGCCTCATGTTTCACCTTTCTCCTACATTACCAAAACAATCATATATTTCAACAACCTAGCATTTTCAAATTTATAGCTTTTATACGATCTCCCACAAATTGTTTTAACAAATTGATTTGACTTTCTTTCTCTTTTAATCTCATTTATTGATTTGACAACATTAATTGCTATCTTTACAGCATAAACCTTCACATTTTAATAGACTTTCCATCATGTTCTTACATACAATATATAGCTTGCACTAATTCCAACATATCAAGATAAAACTAATTTTTCTATAAAAGAAATGCCTATGGATTTGGATTTGGAATGTACACATGTCAAATTGTCTTTCACTATATTAAACCCTTGTGAGCATCAAATTTTCTACCTAATAGTACTCGCTCCTATTCATAGTTGTGCAATTACAATATAAATGCATTAGCCAAAAGTTTGATAAACCTAAGCTACAATGAGAGATTAACAATATATGTTAGTGTGCATTTATGATCTAAGGATACCAAACCCAAATTGCAGATTATGTACATCATATGATAATCGTTTGATGATTTATGATGCGTACTTATATCAAGATCTTCAAATTCCACAAACAAATCACTTAACAAAACATTTGTCTTCATTAAAATGTAATCTGTGGGGCCCATGAAACTTGTCAAATTTGTGAAAGTTAGTCTTTTATCCTAACTTGTAGCCACTAGAGCTAACTTTTAAAAATGGCTATGGTCCCTTTTTATATATGCACCGGTAGCTATTTCCACTAGCATCATCATGTACAATATCCATACATCTGAAGACAAGAAAGAGCAAGCTTTAAATGTCCACTGCCACAGCAAACTATGACTTGAGTCCACACCTACATAGGCACAATCCCATCTACTCCAACTCACTTTTTTTTTTTTCTTGAACGAACTCACTATTGTGAAGGATTGACTATGATCTTCAATATGTGGAAGTCCGTACTTTCAATCAACTCAAAAATCATGGTTATTGCAAATGATATGTTGTAGTTTAACTTTTAAAATCTAAACATATTAAAAAGAGTGAGAAAGTTGCATATGATAAGATGCTACCTTAAGCATACAAAAAGCCAAGCTTTTCAATCTACAATACTCACCAATATGTTTCACTAGATTTGACATAAGCAATTATGAATTTTCTACATCATGTTCCATGATTTACAAATAGTTATTTGATATGAGCATCCATTAGACACCTTGCAATATACAATTTGTTAGGAGATTTTGAACATATTCACTACAAAACTTTTGCAATGAACAATGAGGAGCAACGTCCTCAATTTTGGCAAAACTGTAAATTAATAAGGTAGACACAAACATGAGGACACACAGTTGAGAGACCTTGAACACTGAAGATCAGATCGAACAACAAGAATCTGGAACTGAGATCCACCTACATGCAAATTAAAAGAATGATCAAAACATTTCATGATACTAAGACCTCCCAAGATGATGTGCCACTTGTTTATTGATTGAATAGATGGGCAAGCATGGTGTAGATTTCATGTAAATAAACTGAAGTTCAGCCTTGCTGGTGCACTATTTTGCTCTTAACCTGCTTCCTGTGTGAGATTGGAATTCAACTTTTCCCAATTTGTATGTGAGCTCGTGTATAATGACTCCATTCACTGCTGTTTTATATCAGAACATTCTCATATAATGAAATAGTATAGCTGCTGCTGTGATGAAATTACAGACTTGGATCACCCAAAGTCTAGATCATTTGTGTAAATAGACAGATACCATGCATATTCAAACCATAATTGTTAAATAGCATCACAAAACAGAATTTTCTTTGAAGAATCATGATCAAATCGTTGACATTATCTGGAAATTGGTCCTTCCAAGCAGAAATTTACCCCAACTGCTTGAAATACATTAAGAAACAGGGACACACAAAATCACAGCACATGAAACTAGAACAAAAATAATGAACTAGCTCATTAGCGCAAATGGAGGATTTCTCCCTCACACTTTCACCTTAATTATAGATGAAATTCTAACTTCAAAATAAGATTCTTCACACATACTACAAGGAAACTTTCTAGACGGCAGAACATCTTCCTGAGACTAACCAAACACATACTATTACCTAACATGATTGTCTAGTGATGGCAAGTAAGAACAGCTCTATGATTTCAGGGACAAAATCTCCTTTTGAAAAAGCAATTGAGCATCAATCGAGATAGAAGTATGAAAATGATATCAAAAGCTTCTGTCACAAACTAATTTGTCATTGATTCAATTTCAGAAGAAAGCATTGTCAAAAATAATTAAAAGCCCAATTAGCCACTCTCTGAACAGGTTATGGACTAATTGCTTCTGCACTATGATGATGCATGCAAAGCTTCCTGTAGGCATACATGCATTTGCCAAAGAAAAATTGCAGCAATCTTTGCAATCTTGTCAGCCTTTGAAATGGTAGCCCCACCCATGCTTTGAAGCCAATGCACTGATCCAAAGCAACTGTGACAAAGACCATCACAACCAATGGAACTCCATTGAATCATTAACTGCTTAAATACGACGCACAGACCGTAGAGTGAATGGAATTAGATCTATAGACAAAGTTTACTAAACCTCCAGTGGCATCTTGTTT
>MU832923.1:0-64191 GCA_029204225.1 Diphasiastrum complanatum | reverse complement strand
CTTGGAGTATCCCAACAACGGTATTTGGTACTCTTGGAGTACCCTAGATTATGCTAAAACACGTTTATGAGTCTTTTCATATTTCACCAGCTTTGGTTCTCTATTCTTCAATTTTGGTATGATAGGCAGTGTTTAGTTTTTAACTGATTGGTCCTACTTTAGCATGCAAATTTCCAATATCAGTGTGCATTACATCTAGCACATCTGCAAGAGATCCAATGGGCTCACCTTTATTGGATGGATATAAATTTGCAAGGGAAAAATGATTAAAGTGGTGTTTTACAAAAAATCAATGATTCCAAATGAAGGAATAGAAGTGCAAATAATACATCAATACTCACAGTGCATTCTTTGTGATCCTAACAATTCAGTCCTTACACATTTATCTCTAAAAACAGTATTTTAGACATAAATTTCCTTCTGATGACGTTTTAAATCCGTAATTATGGCCTTCCAATACGATCGGAATGATACTTTTGTCTTCTTCGTTTTGATGATGGATGCATCAAAACCCAAGAAAATGATGACAAGTAAACCAATAATAGGTCAGTTTTACGGTTTCATTATCTTAACATACAGTTTGTGAGCTGCGACATCATTATCACAACCCGAAATCAAAATGGAGAAAAAAATCTCATCAACAACCATTAATACCATTCCATAACCCTTTAAAAATTTTATATCTTGACACACATAAAACTACGAAGTCAAATATGGGAATTCAGTGCTTCACTTTGATTTTTGTCTGCAAAGTGCAGAATTAGCACCACATCAAAGCGTATGGAATTGGGCTAAGGACCATATGAAATTGGGCTAAGACCATATGAAAAATTGGGCTAAACAATGTGTCAACTAAGGCTGACAAAAGACTCCAAAACTAAGCCTTCTTTCCAAACCTGCTAGTAAGATGCCTCTTTGAATTAATATCACCAATCATCCACATGGGAACAGAAGCAATCCTAAGTGGTGGAATGACTCGTAATTTCACATCTTATTTGAGATGATGTTGGTGGCATTGTGACAGTCACCACACAACCAAACAGCAGCAGCCAGTTTTTCGCAGGTTTTACACAAGGCATCATCCCTACCTCCATCAACCCTGGCAATTTATCCAATTTGGCCCGAGTCCCCTTGCCTTGTGAATAAGTTGCATCCCTTCCAACCAAGCTTGGCATGCACGTCATTGTCAACTTCAATCCAGCTGCATCCAGGCACTTTCTTTCAGTCCTGCAACCTTCATTTCTTTTCTTATCTTTTCTACCTCATCCCTCCTGCCAGCTGCTGCATAGATGTTTGATAGCAACACATAAGCTGCAGCATTTTCTGGTTCCAACTTCACAACACAATCAAAGGCACGTCTTCCCATTTCCACCTGGCCATAGGTTTTTAGCAGCACCAAGCAAAGCTATCCAAATCACACTATTAGGCTGGATTGGCATTTTATCAATGAAGTCCTTGGCATCTGCCAGGCACCCAGCACGACCCAGAAGATCTACCATACAGGCATAGTGATCCACAGTTGGTGTGACACCATGATCTCTACACATGGAACCAAAGAGGTAGCGACCTTCATTCACAAGGCCCGAATGGCTGCATGCAGAGAGAACACTGACATAGGTGGCGCTCATTAGGCTTAATTCCTTCCCGTCGCATTTGCCCCAAAAATGTGAGAGCCTCCTTGCCAAGCCCTTGATGTGCATATCCTGCAATCATCGCAGTCCACGAGCCCACATCTTGTTCATTCATTTTGACGAACACTTCATGTGCATCCTCTATGGACCCACATTTTGCATACATGTCAATAAGGCTGTTGCCTGTAATCACATCCAACTTAAAACCGCTTTTGATGATGTCGGAATGAAGCTGTTTTCCCTGTTCCAGGGCTGCAACACCTGCACATGCATTTAAAAGAACAGCATAAGTGGCATTGTTTGGCTGCACATCTTCTTGTTTCATTTGCTCATAGAGAGCAAGGGCCTTACTGGCAAGCCCTTGCCGTGCATATCCTGCAATCATGGCAGTCCATGAGATCACATCTCGTTCATTCATTTTGTTAAACACTTCACGTGCATCCTCCATGCACCCGCATTTTGCATACATGTCAATGAGGGTATTCCCAACAATCACATCGGACTCAAAATCACTTCTGATAATGTCGGAATGGAGCTGTTTGCCCTGTTCCAAGGCTACAGCGCTGGCACATGCATTTAGAAGAACGACATACACGACCTTGTTTGGTTGAACATCTTCTTGTTTCATTTGCTCATACAGAGCAAGAGCCTCTTTACCAAGCCTTTGTTGTGCATATCCTGCAATCATTGCACTCCATGAAACCACATCTCGTTCACTCATTCTGTTGAAAACCTGACGAGCATGTTCTATGATCCCACATTTTGCATACATGTCAACAAGGGCAGTGCCCACCTTCAAATCAGACTCAAAGCCACTTCTGATAATATGGGAATGAAGCTGCTTGCCCTTTTCCAGGGCTGCAATGCTTGCACATGCATTTAGGAGAGCAACAAACGTAATATCATTCATCTGCACACCTTCCTGTTTCATTTGCTCATACAGAGCAAGGGCCTCCTTTCCACGACCTTGCTGTGCATATCCTGCAACCATAGCATTCCATGACACCACATTTCGTTTGTTCATTTTGACAAACACTTCATGTGCATCTTCTATGCACCCACATTTTGCATACATGCTAACAAGGGTGTTCCCTACAGTCACATCAGACTCAAGGCCACTTTTAATGATGTTGGAGTGGAGCTGCTTGCCCTGTTCCAGGTCGCCAATCCTGGCACATGCTTTTAGGACAACAACAAATGCAACCTTGTCAGGTGCTATGCCTGTCTGTTGCATTTGCTGAAATAAATTAATAGCCTCCCCACCTGGTCCATAATCAGCATATGCTGCGATAATAGCAGTCCATGAAAACACATTGTGTTCAGGCATTTTGTTGAATACTTCGCGTGCATCCAACACACTACCACACTTGGCATACATGTTAACAAGGGTGCTTCCTAAAAAAATGTCCGAATGAAGTCCACTTTGGACTATGAGGGCATGAACTCGCTTGCCCTCTGCCAGGGCTTTACTTCTGGTGCACCCTTTTAAAAGGCCAACATAGGCATTGATTGGAGCTTGAATATTTCGCTTAACCATAAGCTCCACAATATGCAGTGCATCTTTCAATCGTCCCTCCCGACAGAGTTTGCTCACATTATCACCATTTTTCAAGGAGTAGGACAACCTGCACAATCGTGCAATGATCACAAAGAAACAGGAAAATTTATTAATATAGAAAAACTACCAAGACAACCTGTTGTAATCTCAGCTGAGAGCTCTGCAGTCCAAACGAGATTAACGCCATACCGTTGTGTCAATCCACCACCAGATTGTGTTTGACCCAATGCCATGGTGGCCATTTTTGCTTCAACCCAGGGGGGGTTAAGCCAATTTTCAACCCATAGGCCCTCGTTTGTTATCTTATGTTTGAAGTCTGGATAGTTTCGACCTTCCTAGAAGACAATCCACCGATCAGCAGACCTAGCCTTTATCTTGGGGAAAATGAGTACGATAACCAACAGCCTCCTCACCTACCACCATAAAATAATCTTTTCACTGGGCACAGATCAAAAGTGATACCAAAATTCCAAAACCATCTTCACAGGCTCAGCTTACAAGTCCCCTTGATGGGCATAAAGAGAGATATTCCCACCTTTATAAGTCTGTTGTCCCACCACCTTGATGGATCTGAAAAAAACTCCTGCCAGAGCTGCTCCATTTTAACTATTCTGCCTGCATGCCCAAGACCACAGCACATATCAGAAATTTGGCAAAATATGATAACGAATGTCAATGTGGCATTAAACATTTTTCCAAATTCATCTATGCTGTCGAAAAAAGAGAACATGAGCAGAGTATAAGAATACCAGCAATTTCAGGTTTTGGAAGACCAGATTCCCCTTGTTCTTGACATTGTACAAAGGCAGCTCGCCTTGCATGTACCCAAGGAGGATTCAACCTATCATGAATCCATAGTGCCTTCTTTGCAGTCCTATGTTTGAAGTCGGGAAACCTTGGTTTCCTCTGAAAAGAAACACCAGCGTGCAAACTGAGTAGCAATAGCTTCAAATGATTCTACCAGAATGATCACAATTCTAGGAATAGAGTAGACTGCAATCATCAAGGCAAGCTCCACAAGGTACAAGAATGATCTCAGCTGTTTTCAATCATTAAAGCAAGCTGGACCTTGAATCGCCAACTTGAAAGTGCTAGTAGACAAGCTACTCGGCTACTGATGTGACTGCCACAAACCTAGGCAACAAAGGCACTGGTTCCCTGTAAAAGTATGGTCTGGCAAGCTGGCTTGAGAGAGACAATTTCGCGGTCCCCCTTGTATCTAATACTGTTTAAATGAATGAATGCCATAGGGTGCTAGCAGGTTCACCTTATCATCACTCTTATTGTCCCACCACTGTGAAGGATCTGACAAGATCTCCTCCCAAAGTTGTTGTGTCCTTGATGCTTGGCCTGCGCGACAGAGAGTATGAAGATGAGACTATGATAGGCTGTCAGTCAAAGTCATAGAGGAATATGAGTGCATTATAGATGTGAACAAAAGTTTGCCCTTCTCCCTCTATAACTGACGGGTCACAGGTCCACAAACTCAGAGATCCCATGATACTTGCTGATAAGTTTTACTCGTTGCAAAAACATGAATGATTACAGTAATTTTCACACGCACTTAAAATAAAACACATAAAGTCATTCACCATGCAACCCAGGGGTCGGTCACCGTCGCCCCATTAAGAAAATCTTATTTCGTAAGAAATACTGAAATATGAATGATTACAGTAATTTTCACACAAACACTTAAAACAAAACAGATAACGTCATTCACCATGCAACACAGTTGTTTGTCAAGACGGGACGTTCCCCACAACTCGCCCCATTAAGAAAATCTTATTTCATATGGAATACTGAAATATATTTCATTAAAGGAAGGACTGTGTCCTGCCAATCAGACTGTCAACCGTAGTGAGGCTGTCAGACTTGCATGATTACACGGTAAGATGGGGATTGAGTTAAGAATAGCTTGCAGCTCGATTGAACCTTTAGGATGAAATCATCTATCTCACAGTTCTAAAAACAATTCAGGGAATACAATAAGAGCTCGCACGAATTTTCTATTCAAAATCCCAGCTCTTGAGTTATATGGGTTTGAAATCTGCAACACTTAAGAATGAAGTTTGCATTGTTTAGATTTCATAGTCCCGAAAATTCCAACAAACTACTTGTAGAGGTGCTTGCTGATGGTTGTACATTCTTTGCTTTATTGACCAGATTTGACTTGTCCATACGCTAGTCCTTAGTCCTTACCTCGTCTAGATCTGGAAGGTTGAAACTCAGGTTGGCTTTCTTCTTCTTGAAGCTCATAAGGTCCAACACAGAAGCTTCTCTTGGCTCTGATCACAGAACTTGCAGGAGGTGAAGAGGATGGAGCTGGCGCAGATTGTAGAATCATTTGGAAGCCCTGATTATAGCTGGCTGTAGGCATTTGTTACTGGAGGAATTGTTGCCTGACAAAAGGAGCCGATCCCTGCTCAGGGAGGTTGCCCAAGAAGAGTATCAACGGTACAGTGTTACCGAAGCTAATATAAGGAACCTGTAGATAGATACAAACATCGTTAGATAGACCTCAATTCTCTCTCTAGTGCAGGAGTATACAGGAAGTCTAGATCATGGAAGGGAGGAGAGGAGAGTCTAATAGATCGATCTTCACAACTGTCCCTGTAGGAATTCTTGCTCTTCATATTACAATCTTGTAATTTTAAAAGAATCTTCACAATATTAAGAAATCTTTGTATGGGTGAATGAGTGAGAGCAATTTGTGGGATTACTGCCCTGCCACTAATGTCAAGTTGCCCTCCTTTTCTCTTTCATGACCTTCTTCCTCTTATACATTCTGCCATGAATTTCTCTCATTATCCACAAGAGGGTGAATTATATGCATATGTGTCGCACTTGGCCTTGCTTTTGCTTTTAGCCGTTGACTTTTAAAAACCTCAAGCTCATTCCTTTTTCTCCTGGCATGCATTCTAGAAATTACCAATCTGCTCATAATTAGCAAACAACTACTGTTAGCATGGCTCTTTTTACTGTATACTTTTCATATATGAATGTTATGTAGGATAGCACTTGGCATAATAAAAAGAAGAACAAACTTCAACCTTAAGGAGTGCGCCCACAAATCAGACCATCAACTTCATCATATGTAGACGGACCAAAGCTATAACATCCCTACTCACTTCAACAGTTCCCAAGAGGAGGTGTACGTCACATGCACAAACATACATCCACATTACCTTTCATATATCAAAACAAAGACCAATGTACTAAGTTCCTATCATTTCTCTGAAGGTGAAGGGCAAATTCAGTCATGATGAAGGCTAGCTCTAAAGAGCAAAATCAAATGAATGAGGTCCTTACTGTCCATGAATGTTTGCTTGCATGTCCCTAATCGCCTAGCCTTAACACAATTCTCAAGTCTTATTTACTGTTTCTAGCAACTTATTGTTTTTGGCCAATAGTAGAAGATTCTACTCGAATATAAAAGCGAATGAAATCAATGCAGCATTACGCCCTGTGATCATTTTCTGCTGCATGTGTGCTCTTTATCTCTTGTTCTTGCTTTATCTTAAACTTTTATTCTTGAGTGATGAGGTGTGAAGCATAAGCACTACCAACCTTAAAAGCCAGCATCCCGCAAGCAACTAGCGCTTGTAACCAGCTAGCCAAGGGGAGTCATATTTTATGGAAAGCAATACAAGGGATGTACTTACTGGAAGAGATTCGGTATGTTGACGAAGAAGAAGATAGTGAAGATAATTTTCGTGGAGCTTGTTGGGTGAAAATCGCAAGCTTTGCTTGTAGCCAAGAGGGATTCAAACTATCATCAATCCATAGTGCCTTCTCAGTAGTCTTATGTTTGAAGTCCGGGGCTTCAGAATTTCCCTGCCAAAAAGGCATCGAGAGCCATGATATAAAGCATCTTTCCAAATTGTAATTCACTCTAGACAGTGAATTACCTTTCCTGCAGAAACTACAAACAGACCAAAGCAAAACTGTAGTAATCTATCACCACAATCTGGATTAGACCCGACTGTAAGTCCAGCATCTAGGCTTGCCCGTCCAAGGAGCATATATCACCAGGTTAAGAGTCAGTTCAGAGTCAGACCTTATAAAACCTTTTGTCCCACCACTGCGAATGATCCGAGACGCTCATACTCTGGCTGCTTGACCAGCGAGCCCATAGCGAACCCATCAGCAGCACATCAAAACAAAGCAACACAACACGCAGGGAAATTAGTAGTCCATGCAACCGAAGAATAATACATAGAATCTTATAACCATTCCTCTTCCGAAGTGCTTGTGTTCAATCTTTGGGAGGACCAAGAGTAGAATAATAATAAGAAAAAGGAAAGGGAGTAGAATGAGGAGAAGTTACCATGAATGTGTGTGTGTGTGTGTGTGTGTGTGTGTGAGAGAGAGAGAGAGAGAGAGAGAGAGAGAGAGAGAGTGAGTGTGTAGCACTATAGAAGAAGTGATAATACAATTTCGGTTGTACCAAGGCCTTGCTTTGATTGATTTGCTGAAATTTGATTGGCAAGTGCTAAATGAAAGGCCACAATTTGATTTGGTTACTTCAAATCCGGTGAGCCCACAATTTGATTGGTTACTTTAAATCCCTACAATATCATTGGTCCATTTTTGTTCACAGGTCCAATTCAACACATGCATAACCTCATGCCCAAAAAATGTGCTTGAGCTTCCCTACTTGGCAAGGTTTCCAAGCCACCTTACCTTCCACATAGTGGCAACTGAAGGTAAGTCT
Source organism: Diphasiastrum complanatum (assembly GCA_029204225.1). Classification (NCBI taxonomy): domain Eukaryota; kingdom Viridiplantae; phylum Streptophyta; class Lycopodiopsida; order Lycopodiales; family Lycopodiaceae; genus Diphasiastrum; species Diphasiastrum complanatum. The sequence continues at coordinate 56,288 of MU832923.1, read as the reverse complement.
AAAAAGTTGGGGGGACCCATTCCTTTACCCTTGACCAATGGGAGAACTCCATAGGTAATCTAAGACCACCCTAAGTGGGCTTTTTCCCCTTCCACACAAGATGGGACTTACCTCGTGACAGCATCCCATGTGGCAAAAATGTTTGCTAAATTTATAAAATACATCCACATGCCAAACGAAGGTGCCCATCATGTTCATTTGCCTAGGTAAGTGGTCTAAGTGAGAGCTCACACCCAATGAATGCCATAAATCCATTATTCTAATTGAAACTTTGTGTCACTTGCACTTATCTCCAAGAAGTGGCTTTTGGGGCTAAGTTTCAAAGATAGTCTCATTTTATATACACCGTCCATATCATATGAGACCATCTTTACGTTGTTTATTTCAAAGGGGGCGAATGTTTACTAGAGAGGGAGGCCAATGATATGCTTCGTGCTTGTATGGAGGAGAAAAGGCATTTTGTTGTTGAGATTCATAGGTTGATTAATCTCTAATATCATAATGGAATGTTGACGTGTGGAGCACAGCCCCCATCTTTATGCATATATAGTTGAGAAGTGGGAGCTTATTTGATTTCTCATTTCCATCTATGTATGCCCTGTTTTTTTAGCAAACTATGACATCATACAACAAAGGAAAGACAACATTCTAATATACAAGTACGTCAAACATAATGGATACCCGTAGGCTTATTCTGCCCATTTCTAAACATCTTTAAACCATAATCTGTCACTGTCTGCTGCACATCACGCCAGCCGCCCTTGCCCATTCTGTCAAGTCCGCTATGTTTGACCCACCATTGACTGTGGAATGCCACGTGATCTTTTAAGATTGGATAAGATAAATCCAAGTGCTGATTACATTTCATAAAGGTCATGTGAAAAAAAGCCCCGGGTACCCATTACGCAATGGAAGGTATCGGCGGGCAGAGGCCATTCCGCCCGGTTCGAATTTCCAGAATTTTTTAGGCAAAGGCTAGGATGGGCCAAGCCTAAAAAATTCTAGAAATTCGAACAGTACAAAATGGCCTCTGCCCAGCCCATTCCATAGTACATAAAAGCTCTCCCTCTTGTTACATACTATGATAGAGAGAGGAAGAAAGCTCTTAGTTCTCTCTCAAGCAAAAGTGAGAATATATGTGTGTGTTTAGCAGAAGATCGAAATTCAAACTCAAATTTTTTCGACTCTGGATCGACTCAAATTGAGTCGTTATTTTTTCGAATTGGATCGACTCGAAAAATTCAATAAAATTTGAGTCAAATCTATAAAATTCAATACATGTATATTTTCGATATTGTCGGTCAGAAAATCCGACCCACGATGTGGTGTTGACAGTCCGCCTACTTTGTACATGCATTTACAGTTCCAATGACGTTTGTAATAAATGTAGTAGATAGAATTTAATGCTTACAAGGTATTGATTAGTTGTAATAAGAAGATGTAGATATTATTCAGTAGAGAACAAATTTGTAGCAAGTGTTATAACACTCAACGATCAACTAGCTGAAGCCGATTTTTCGCTTCAAGCTATTGTACTCAATTTTTCAATCAATCAGAGTGTATTTTTGTCTACACTACTGTTCTATTCTATTGCGCATTGCTACTGATTATTCATCTTGATTATTTGCTGCTAATTGTCGTGCTTCCAATCCGCAACCATCCGTTGCTATTCCGCAAATTTTCGATTTGATATCAGAGTTCTAATTCTATCAGAACCCATTCGTGATAACTCATTGCTTCCAACGTGTACCAAAGATCATCTCTGATCAATCCCACCGATTTCCAATAGGTGTGACATTCTATATAGTGTATTATTGCTGAGTTGGCACTCTGCCATGTAAACTAATTAGATGATTACACATGTATAGTCACAACCATAGAATGAGTTGCGAATGCATCGACTGGACTATAGAATATTAGAAATTCAGTCTTATTTATTTATTAGGTCGATGTCACTTCACTTGTTCTTCCATTAAAGTATATTTCTTCACAGGGTCTTCAACATAAGGCCTTCAACATATATTTCTTTGTATCTTGGTTTCTTTGTCTTTTTATATATCCAAATCATTTGCATGACGTTACCAGAGTATCACAATCGTGAATATTCTATCTAGTAAGATGGATATTACATTGGGAGAATTCTTAAAATTGGTGCCTCAAGCTAAAGAAGTATTAGTCGAAAGATTGACCAAGACTGAACCAAAAGTCCAAACGGGAACCACTATATTGTGCCAGATTTGAAAAAGAATCAAATGAAGTACTCAATGTAGGGGCTGCTTGGGAGAGTGAACAAAGGAACATGACCTTGCCGATTCAACATAAACATTTTGATCGTGAGGAACAGTGATAGATGGAGGGTTAGGTGTCAATCTTATTTCTACGAAGTTGTGTGCCAAGGTCTTGCAAAGATGAAACCTATGACTTTTGCAATTAAATTGGCTGATCAATCTACAATTCGACCTAAAGGCATGGTGGAAGACGTACCGGTTAAAATTGTTGGTATCCAGTTTGTCATTACTTTTGTAGTAATGGACTTATTGGAAGCGCCATCAGTTTTCCAGATTTTATTGGGACACCCTTGGTTATGAGTTGTGCAAGTAATTCATAACTGGGGTATAAGCAAAATTACATTTGAAAACTGTGAACAAGCAGTCAAGGTTGATCCATTGACTTGGACGATCAAGCCAGCTGTCCAGAAGGGAGATGATGACTCTTCAACAATGGATCGTACTTGTGATTGAGCAGAAAAAGCTTTGGGAGTTAATTATGATTCTCAAACTGATAATGTTAACTGGAATCAAGCACTTGCAGCTGTTGATTGTATGAAGGGTTACATCTGTCGATGTGATGACAAATCAGAATTAAGTTACATTCCCGTTAGTCATGCTTTATCTTATGAAGAGAATGCAGAACTTACTGATGAGCAAATCTTAAGTCATATGGATCCTACGAGATTTGGAGTTCGACACATTCTTGATGATCCGCCAATGAAACCACCAAAAGTAGTCATTATGAATAAAGAGAAGTCTACAAAAAAGATGATAGAAAAGAAAGCTAAACAACACTATAACACGGTTCTCAAATGGAATAACCCACCAAATAAGGCAATTTCTATGGTTGATCCAAAAATTAGTGACCATGTTGATGTACCAGCTTTATTGGATAAAGGTAAAGGAAAGATCTAGGAAGTCATCGCCCTCTCAAAGGACTTCAATTAAGATGTGACCTAGAGATGGTAGGGGTCCCTTGCAATATAGCGGCAAAATGAAAGTGGGTACCCGAGGACCATGTTCGGCAGGTTGAGTTGCCAAGGGCAATTTAAGGAAATTGGATCAATGGCATGGCAAGGATTTAGAAGGGCCAATTAGCTTGTGGCACTAACAATTATTAGCCAAGTTTGTGGTGGATGGGTGATATGTTGGCCAAGACTCAAAAAATGAGTGACAAGAGAAAGTGCTAGGCAAAGGTAGTTTTACCACTAGTCCCTTGGAGGATCTCATAAATAAGCTTTTTTGGGGGAGGCAGGTTTGGGGGTTTGTGTACGTGTGTGATTTTTTTTGTGTTAGCGGTTACTTTATTAGACCTTGTAAAATTTTCATGTGGACAATGACTCGCTAGACATAGCATATGGACATTCTTGACCGAACGTCCATGTGCTATATGGCAATTAGACACTTAATGCTCACATGAAAATTTTGCAAGAAAGCCCATTTGCTATGTGGTAGCTAGTCATTCGAAAGCCCACACAAAGTTCCCTTGTTTGGGGGCGGGGGTTAGTTTTGGTGGGAGTTTGAATGATTGGGAAGCACATTTTATTTTGTTGTTTAAAGCTGCTACAAAATACGAAAGAAAAATGAGCACTTCGCAATTCGAAATGAGAAATATCAGAAAAAAATTGGAGAGAGCTCTTTAAAACTTGAGGTAAAAAATCAAGACTTGCGCAAGATGTTGGTTAATTTGTAAGAATACACACAAAAATTGAAACATGAGGATAAATCTATAGCTTCAAAAAAAATTATTTGCATGTCTTTCCAAGCAAGGTGAGTTAGATAGAGTTGTTTTATTGCAGCCATGAAAGCGTAAGTTCATACCTTGACTACTTTGTCATTGATGTGTAGGAGCCTTGTGCTCCATGTTTAGACTTGGCTAATCATTAAAAAAAAATCGAAATAAAATTAGGCTCCAGGGTCAGACTGGAAATTGTAAGGTCGAAAAAATTTAGACCGAGCGTCAAATCGCATCGAATTATATTCTAGGATCAAAATAAAATATTGTTCCACATGGTCAAAATGCAGATTGCGGGACACTGTAGCAGCAAAATGTCACATTGTTTGGATAACAAAGCTTGTGCCAATGCATACTATTAAGTCATTAATGCACAATTTTAAATAAGAGTAGTTCATCAGTAATAAAAAAGAAGATTAAGAGGTTGTGGTAGAAAATTAATTTGTGAGTATTAGGATTATGATCTATGTTAGAATTTATAAACTCAAACAAACTTCAAAGCTTTTCAAAATAAGAGCTAGGTAGAGGAAAGGAAACTATCTGGGTATGCCAAGCCCTCGCACCTATTTTTCTATTTATTGGCCAACTTTATTTATTTACAAGGAATACCCTCAACAAAACTGTAAGCTTTCACTCCAACAAGGCAATCCAAAATGCTTTCCGTGAAAGGTAATGGAAAATGATCGGCCTTTCGCGTGAATTTGTTCAATGCCTTTAGGTTCACACAAATTTGCATCTTGCCATTTTTCTTTGGAATGATGATGATTGGTGAAACCCATTCAATATGCTTGATCTCATAAATGAAATCAGCTTCCAATAATCTTTGCAACTCCTCCTTCATAAGATCTATAACGTTTGGATTGCATCGATAAAATCTCGTCACTTTTGGAACTGCATCAATTACCAATGGGATAGTCTGCTCGACCATTGAAGTAGGAATTTCCTTTAGATTCTTGTAAGACCAAGCAAAACAATCTTGATACTTGACCAACAACTTCCTCAATGCATTAAACTGGTCTGTCGAAAGTTGCACTCCAACTTGTAGATTTTTTCATCTTCCTCTAGTTCAGCTAGATTCATAGGCTACGTCCTAGCTGGTCCATCATAAACTTCTTGTGTTTCTGACACTTGGTCCTCAAGTTCACGATTTTGCATAATCACAACATCATCCAAACTATAACTTTTAAAATTATTCGACATGTCATGATGAACTTCATCTGCTTTCTCTTGTTCAAAGGGGTTAACTTTTGTTTTTCGTTTAAATTGTGGCAAGTCAAATTAAGTATGAAAAACAAGAGGGTGCATTTTTTATTGCAATGGATTATGAGAGGAGTCGAATTAATTTAAATAAGGGACTTGCGTGATGTTTTTTTGTTTGTTAGTGAGTGTTCTCTAGTTAGCCTAGCCTCCTTTTCGAGCCTTGGCCTTCACATCTCTGCCAATACTTCCTCGTCTCTTGTTGGGTGGGAGCCTGCCCTTGAGCCTTCCCTCCTCATCTTGCCTATTGTTCACCTAAGAGCCTACCCTTCCCTCTTCCCTGGCTACTTCAAACCATGTTGGTCATTGTCCAACCCTACTAGGGTTTGGCATAAAAGGTTCTCCACCATTCGTTCCCTCCCGTGGGCAAGCTACGTTATCTTGTTGATCACATTATTTCTAAATCTCTCCCCTCCGCACCAAAAGGCCTTTCCTAACTAATCGCCTTTGCCCAGCTTGCTAGTTGGAAGAAACTATTAAGCACTTGTTCTTTCATTGCAGCAGACATCTTTGGGCCGACTTTGCTCATTTACTTAGTCATTGGGAGACTCCATCTCAGTTCATTGTATGCGTCATTAGCTATGAGACTCTTAGTTAGGTGCAAGGTTGTACTCATTTTATGCATGTATGCAGGCTTTCTATACTCTTGAAGATTTGGACATCATGAAATTAGTTGGTTTTAGTTTGCTATGCAATTTCTAGCCGCTTTATAGTTTATTACGATTGGTCAATTTCCTGCTAGCTACTGGACTTCCTTCCTACATGGTGTGTGTTGATAGTACTGATTTCATTTTGCATGGCATGATTTTCCCTTTTTGGGAAATGACTTCATCAGCCTTGTGTGGCCCTCTTGTATTCTCGCTTTTGTACATCTTGTTAAAATCTAACAATAACGTAAAATCACTTTCCACATTTTCATGAAGGAAATGGAGGAGCCTCACAGAACGGAATCTACAAGGCAAAAAAAATCTACACACACCTCTCGGCCGGAAGGTGCATGCAAAAAAAAATTACAGAAAAAAAATGTAAAAACAGATTTCATGCCGAGGACGCCTCCTCAGGCATTTTGCCACAGGAAGGGCCTCCGCCCTCGGGCTCATGCCCTTCGGCAGACACCCTTCCTGGGCGAGGAAGGGCGAGGGCATCGTCCCCCCTTAGTGATTTGCATAAGAAAAACACCCTCAACATTAATTGCTCAACAGGGTTTGACATCTAGCAAGTCAAAATGGGTTGGACTAGATGATAGAGATGAATGCCAAGAGCCTCATACAAACATGAACCTCGAACAAGCCTGAAACCAAAATGTTTAACACCTTACAACTTTACAAGCACACTCATATGCTCACACTTCACACTTCATCTTTCTCTTAGACAATTTCATGGATGTCATTTAGCTCCACCTACTAAAAATGATCGCTCTCACAATTATTGATTCTAGAAAAAATAGATTCTCGCTCTCACAAGTATTGAAATATTGCATTGTGTTTACCTGCAAAATGTTACTCTCTCTTGGAATTAAACTTCTGCATATAACTTCTTCCGTTGGGAATTAATGGACTGCCATTCTTATTAAGAATATTTAATAAGTTGAAAGCTAGAATACTATTCGAATTTCGGCATGTGAGATCTGCTTATTTTGCCTGGATAGCGGTGCCAGTCGCCACCATGGGCACCGCATATTTGGCTGGGTACAGCGTATTCCTGTATCCTTATTGCATTTTTACAGAGTAAAATTAAGATACCTCAATAGCAGATGTGCAGTCAGGACTCAGGCAGGTAGCTTTTTACATGATCCTCCGAAGCATGTTAAATATAAATTGGTGTCATGAAGTGGGCATGTCCACTCTCTGCAGCGGACATCTTGATTGACAAGCCTTTTAAGTTGCTCAAGTTTCTTCACAATTTGACTAAACTCTGGCCTTTCGTCAGGAATCGGAGACCAGCACTCTTTCATCAATGCATTTAGTGCCGGGGGACAATCCGAAGACTGTTCTGGTCTTGCTTCCTGTACATTAATCTCCAAAACAGGTTCAGAATAAAAAACAACCTTGATATTAGGCCTTGCTATTTGATCCAACCATATTAAAGATATTTGCAACACAAAATATTTCTGATTCAAGCATTAATTTTCTGATTGAATAATATGGTCAATGCAGAATATAGGCAAGCGAATAAGAAATTTTATTCCAAAAGAAAATAAAAAAATACGTAACCTGGTAAGAAAGAATCACAAATAGCAGAAAATAAATAACCTGATAAGAAAGAATCACAAATGAACATACCTTCTCTACGACAGCATAGGCAGCTTGTGCAGATGTCATTTCTTGGAAAGGGATCAAGCCAGTACAAATTTCCCACAATACGATTCCAAAGCTATAAACGTCAACCTTTTTCGAATAAGGCTGCTGGCTAATCATTTCTGGTGCCATCCAGCGATACGTCCCAATATCTTTACTCATGCTTTTGCAGTTTTGCATAGAACAGGCTACACCAAAATCAACAATCTTGACGCACAGCTCTTCGTCCAAACAGAGATTCTCAGATTTCAAATCTCGGTGAATAACTCCTTGGGAGTGTAAGTATTCCATACCCGAAGCGACATCAAGCGCCAGACTGATTAGCATCTTCAAGGGCAATGAGTGTGGTTTGTTTTTTAGTAGAAATGTTCTCAAAGAACCCTGAGATAAATACTCCGTTATTACGCAGGACACAGGAGACTTCCTGCATGCTGCCACAAACTGGCAGACGAAAAATAACTCAAAACATGTCAAGGTCACTTCATTTCGTAAAAATTTGATCAGAAGATAAAAAGCAGCGTATTTTCCTCCTAGAAGCTTGCATCTCAAACTGTCAAAGCGTTGCATATATACAGAAGAAAAATGACGATGAAAAGTGAAACTCATCAAAAACTGAATTCCTGCAAATCATCTTTACATCTCTAACTAAATCCAAAATAAATTTCAATCATCGAGTGTAAGGAAAAGCCAAAATGAATTCCAATCATCAAGAGTAAGAAAAAACATGTCTTAGATTTTTCCATTTCCATTGTAGTCAGACGATTTAATACACTGTATAGATCTAGATTCGTTACGTATGTAGCAACATACGTACTTGCACTACATTCTTATGATGAAGACAAGACAGCACTGTGACCTCGCTCCTAAACTGTCTATCAAGCCTGCGTGCAACCTCCTCGTCCTCGTCAGGATGCTTTAACATCTTCACAGCCACGGATTTGTCCTTGTATATTCCATAGTACAACCGGCAGTAGGTTCCACACGCGAATCTGCGTCCCAAAAACAACTGAGACATATCGACCATCCATTCCTCCGCTGATAAAACGGCTTCCTCACCCTCTTTCCTATTCAAAAGCTCTGACCAAGAAGCGTCACGTTTCAAATTTGTCCCTTCACTATCCCCGGGCGTTCCATCCAAAACTTTTTCACTATCATAGGAACTTGACCGAGACAACGAATTCGTGAAAACTTTATTGTTTAAGAAATTAAATCGTGACGAAAAGGAGCGGTTGTCCAGTCTTGCAGGCAGATCAGTTACTCGTTGAACGGAAACTTTCTCTGAAGAGCAAGCCCTGTTTATGGGCTTGTCACTGAATTGAACATCTGATTTTGATGTTTGAAGACGGGGAAAGCTAGGAGTGATAAGCTTGTTCGACAAGGGTTGACACATTAAACAAGACGACGGATATCGCTTCCGTCCCCGTCTCGCCGAAACAGAACGGCCAATTCGCTGATCGACGGGTAAAGGCATGTTGAACTGCAATCAACAGATACTTATTTTCAAGGAAAACTCAGCTCAATAGCTTCACCATCGATTTTTCGACAGCCAAAATGCTAGAGAACTCCATCTCTGGCCAAAGGCATGCTCCACAGCAATTGGACAGATGTTCCAGTTACACTCAGCTCAGGATCCTTACCATGGATTTTCTACAAACAAATGGCATAGGCTCATATGATCAGCTGCAATCGGACAGATATTCCAGTTACACTCAATTCAAGATCTTTACCATTGATATTCAAGAGCTTGTAAGGAGTGGCTATGGTGGTGATTGATTGATGTGATCTGTCATTGGACAGATATTCGAGTTACACTCACTCAGCTCAAGATCGTTACCATTGATTCTCTACAAGCAAAGTATTTGAGAACATCATTTCCGGGCAAAGGCATGATGATCTGCAATTGGACAAGTCTTCCAGTTACATTCACTAAGCTAAAAATCTTTACCATTGATTTTCCGCAGACAAAATGAATATATAGAGCACCATCTCCGTCCGAATTTCTCATCATCCTTCGAAGAATTCAAAATTTCGCCTTCATGATTGCTACTCTTCTTCGCCTCCGTGCATAGACGACAAGATCTGATGACTTCGTACCATTTTCTTTTGATCAAGATCTTCATTCACATGCTCGCAGGCTCATCAAACAGCAACTTCCCATATATGCTCCTGGATCCCATAACAAGCACATTATTGGTGAGGAGTTCCTTTGTTTATTATTTTTTGTTAGCGAGTCCATACAAAAGAAAGAACGTTGACCCTCTCTCACCTAATGTGCACCATTGGATGAACTTTGTTTTTGCATTCCACATTAAATGAGTATTTTTCTCCCTTTACTCCCTCCATCACCCTTGGATGGCCTTGTTCTCATTTTTCTCCCTTTACTCCCTCCAATCACCCTTGGATGGCCTTGTTTTGCAGTGCACTCCTTAAGCATTCCCGAATTATCCTCACCACTCAGGCCCACAAATGCAAATGAGTACATAAAAAGGTCTTAAATTATTCCACCAATCTTCCAAACAATTATGGACTTGCACCCAAACCCAAATCTTCATAAGTTATAGTGCAAGGCAAAGCATCTATGGGAATTTGTTTTTGTACTTTTAGCAAAAATTAGACTGTATCGAATAAAACATCACAAATGCGTAACATAAATAATAAACATGAATTAATTAGACTTTATTAAAAATAGTAAAAAAAATATTTTGGCAGATTTCCATCAATACTTTACATCAAGAAAGGCCCCTTCCTCGAGCCTTTCCCTTGCGAGGTGCCACGAGCTGCCGCCCTTGAGCACCTCACATCGGGCCCTCAAGCACCAAATGTTACTTGTACTTTGATGTGGTACGTGAGGGTCCATTCACTATACATATTAATTTGATTGTACATCAACATCAACGTACATTGGAGGAAGAATATAAAATGTCATCTACTATCTTGTTTATATACGGAAAGGTCCACTTGAGGGCCAAGCCTTCTCACTTGCGAGGTGTCCTCAGGCCAATAGAATTTGAAGATAACAAATAGCATCTTATATTCTGCCTCCAATCTTCAAAAACTATTTGGTGTACGTTGATGTACAATCAAACTGAAAGGTATAGCGCTCACTAAAATTTCCATATACCCTTGTAATGATTGCCAAGTGAAGATCCTCTAGATCTTCTTGCATGCGCCAAAAGGATTACTATGGAGCCAAACCACCAAGCCAACTCGAAACTAAGAGTCAAACTCCAATTAGCTTCACCCCCGAGTCACAATGACAGAATACACGAGAGGAGAGAATCCTGGAATAAGGAAAATAGCTCAAGAGTAGAGGGCGAGTTCCTATAGGTATATATAAGCCCCTGGAGCATATGAATAGTCCCTATAGGATCCCAATTCTCATCCAGTTACTTTTGATCTTCTTTACATGCATCTAAGGTTGTCAAACACCATGCACTAATGGTTATACATGGTCCCTAACAAGGTTATTGATTACATTTCTAGCCTAGTCTGGAATGGCGAGGTGTAACTAATAAACTCATACATTGGAATATCCACGTCAAGGATTATTCTGAATCCTCTTAACTAGACATGGACGTAACAACCGTCATAATTACAAATGACATTTGTTATTTTTAATGCATAGGACAAGGTTCTATACCTCGAATAGAACCTTACTCTATACATAGAAGATAACAAATAACTTCTTATATTCTTCCTCTATTCTTCAAAAACTATTTTGTGTACATTGATGTACAATCAAACTAAAAGGTATAGTGCTCACTAAAATTTGCATGTACCTTCATGTACCACGTCAAACAAGTAACATTTGCCGCCCAACGACACCTCAAAAGGGGAAGTCTCGAGGCAATGGGCGTTAATAAGTACCATATTATATTCTTCCTCCAATTCAAAAAAAATGAATTCGTGTATGTTGATGTACAAACAAACAAAAAGTTATAGTGCTCACTAAATGTCCCATGTACCCTCATGAACTAGATCAAACAAGAAGTAACATTTCTCAATGCTCACCCATACTTTTTGTAGACCTGTTGGTTTGTCCACTGTGACCTCTATATTCCTTTCAAAGTTTAGAGTTGGCTAGCTTTTCATTCTAGTTTAGAAGTGCACTTGAAAAAACCCATGGAATTTGAATTTTCAACTTGCAATTTGAAAGGTATAGTATAGTCAAATTAGGTTGACAACATGTCAAGAGAAACATACAATATCTACATTTAACATGACGACAAAAAAAAAAAAATGACATGGAGACCCATTTTTTTCAAATTTTTTGATTTTTTTAAAAAGTATCCAATTTTAAAATGCTTCAAATAAATATATTGTAATGTTAAAAAAATGTTGTATTTTGCAAGAAAATAATTCAAGCTGCAAAAATTTGGTCAATAGATTTCATAAATAGCTTAAAATTAGCTTATATGAAATAATAATACTATTCAAAATAAAATCATTAGATACACAACCACTAAAATAATTAAAAAATATTTTTTTGCTTATTTAAAACAAAAGTTATAGTTTTTTTTTTGGAATTTTAAAAGTTTTTTAAATTACAATTCTTGTATCGAAAAAATTATTTTCTAAATTATGATAAAATTTTAATCAGTATCTTTTAAAGTTTTAAATTTTTTAAAATCTTTACTTATACCTATGTAAGTTCATTGAATATTTAAACATTAAATAAACGCAAATGAAATTACTTTACAATAATCAAGATTAAATGATTTGTGAAAATATTTAAATCACCCTAAAAAAAATCTTTTCATTTCTTTAAAATTCTAGCAATAATTTTTTTTACAAAAAATATTACAAAAACACATCCAAAATTCATTACAATTGTAATTTTGGTAATGATTATCAATGTTAAAATTTTTAAAATATTTCAAATTCTTAATTTTAAATCATTAAAAAACAAATTTAAGAATATTAAATCAATAAAAAAGATTTCCAAGCACAATACATCAAAAAATATAAATGCAATTATTTTTTGAAACAAAAGAGAATTTTTTATTCCCAAAAATCATCGAGGTCATTTACATTTTTTTCTTTTTCTTGAGTAGCTACTGTAGTTTCAAGTGACACCTCTTCTATAGTTTCCTCGACTACCGTAACCACGTTATAATCTTGAACCAAGACATCAGCAAATTCTCCTGTATCACCTACTTTTCCGATAGCAGGAGGCTAAGGTTCCTTGGACAAGGGAATTACTGAATTCTCGCTATCTAAACTCTTTCCCACCTCAGATAGTTTATCTAGCAAAACTGAAAGAGATTTCATTCTCATTTTTACAAAATCAACTAAATTAGAATCTAAATCTACTACAACAACATGTTTGCCTTTCTGAACAGCACATGCGCTCGTAGTGCCGCTACCGCTAAATAAATCCAAAACCCAATCAGCTGGGTGAGAAAAAATATCAATTAAATGATTAATTAATTGTTGTGGCTTTTGGTAGAGACAAGCCACGGAACCCGTCATTGGATTCTTTAGTTTTTTGGTCACGGTTGGACACATGAACAAGTTTCCAAAACTTGTCAGTCTGGAAGTGTTGTAATGAAGCATCGAGCGTTTACCATTCAAAGAATAATAACTGATGGTTATGTATTCTAATTCATTGCAAAGTCGTGCTCCTCCCAAGTTTCTGACATTGGGCTTGTACCTGACATGGAACATTACAAGTAAAATAAATAAAAAAAATTTAACTTAAAAATAAAAAATTTAAGATATAATCTAAATGAATTAAAATATGAATTAATAATTCAGGAACTTAAAAACTTACCACAACATTTTCTATTTTGGAAAGATAGGTCTCTAATGAATCCTCCTTCGCAATGGTCTCACTCCGTGCCAATCTCTCTCTGTCCTTTTTTTCTACTTTTGTCTTCAAAATATGTCTCTTGAATTGCTCTGGAAGGACTTTGTTTTTCTTATCTTCGGGAGACTGAAAAAATAAGAAGCTATGCTTAGCATGGGAGACATAAAATATAAAATAGAATAGGAGACTTAAAGTATCAAAAAGAAATAATTAAATAAAGAAAAAGCTATGCTTAGCATAGGAGACATAAAATATAAAAAAGAAACAATTAATAAACACCTATGCTAAGCATGGGTGAAATAAATACCATGTCTCTAAACAAAATCAGAAATGGACTCAAAGATTCATTTCGGCTGCTCAGAGGATAAAGCCTCTGGCACTCTTCGAAATCTTGACAATTTAACCCTGTCACAAGGGCTTCTTGAACTTTCATAAATAATTTATGCTTGCATTTAAAAAGTATAATTGTTAAAAATCCAACAAAATCATGAAAATCACTTTATTACAAAAAGTAACATGAAAATAAATATTTAGATTATGACTATTACCTTTGAAATTCTTTTCTCATTTCTGCCAAAGAAAGTTGACCATCGGCAACTCTAGAAAGAACACTTATTATTAGCTCTAAAGAGCTAATCCCTTGCATGTTCTTCCACTCTGATATTCCCATTAAACAAGCTGAAAAAAATTATCATATTTTGTAAGGCTCTGTGTAGGATTTTTCGAATCAAAAGACAGGCCTGTCTCTTGAGCACAGTGTGCTTTCAGCTCAAGTTAATTCACATCTCATGCTTTGGAAACTCTCGTGTATTCTTTGTATATTCTCACTTGCCGGATAATTTTACAAAATTAGAAATATTTTTGATGAACAAAGAGTTTGCCAAAACAAAAAATGTTCCCTATTTGAGTTACTCATATTTTCTTAGAATTTGGAAAAGAAATTTGGACTGGTAAAGATTTCCAAAAAATCACGAATGACAGTATGCTCCACTTGCGAGTTGTTAAAATCTGCAAAACAACTTGCGAAGACCAATGATGAGAAAGATAAATATTAATCAAATTTGTCATTCATTTTAATACTTTTGGTTTTGAAAAAATCTAAGTTGTAATCTTTTTTAATATCATTATGGTATGATCTTTATTATATTGAATAAGTGAATCATTGTATTTTCAGTGGATGCTGCAAAAGCTCTTCAACTGCACAGAGATCAACAAACAGTTGAAAGACAAAAGTTGGCCAAGCATCGAAAGAAATGTTTGGAATGTCCACAAAATAATTGATGGCATGGATAAGAAGAAAACAATGTTGCCTCATTTTGTCAGAGTGCCCAAAAATTTGAACGAGGCAAATTTTATTCAGGTTCATCTTGTTGGAGCACTTGTGTTTAATGGCACTTTGGAGTCCAAAGTCTTTTTTAATTATCCCAATGTTCGAAATGATCCAAATTTGACGATCACCATTGTACGTAAGATAATTTGCAAATTTGGTGAAAATCTTCCAAAAATACTTCATTTGCAGCTTGACAACACTGCTAGAAAAAATAAAAACCAAACTGTTTTGGCATACTTGTCCATGCTAGTGGAGAATTTTTTTTCAAAAAAGTAAAAATAGGATTTTTGCTGGTAGGACATACCCAGGATCAAATTGATCAAATGTTTAGTTGCTTTTCTAAGAGATTGAGATGCAAGAAAGCATTTTCTTTACCATTGCTTCAAAGCATTGTTGAGGAATCGTATGTGCCAAAGACAAACATGTCATTAATCATACACACATATGATTTTCGTGATTATGTTAAGGAATCCAACGAAACAGAACGATGCGTAGCTAATATTAATGATATTTGCTTTCAACACCGGTTTAAAATCAAATATAACAAATCAGACATTATATTTTTATGGGGCAAACTATTTTCAAATTTGATTTCATGGCTACCTCTTGAAGGAGTTCGATTTTTGCTTAACATTCCATTGACTCAATCAAGCTTGCTGTGTTGTCTCCCTTGAAGTCCTTGCTAAAAGAACAAAAGGCGCAAAGAGAACATTGTGAGATTGATCCATTTGCCTCATTAATTTTTTTGGAATCAAATATTCAAGCAGCTTATCATTTTTTTGATGAGTTTGATCAGCATTGGTGGATGGACTTTTTCGAGGAACAAAAAATCAGTTTGCTCAATCTCGAACATACATCAATAACTGAAGAATTTCATTGGCCTCATAAATTAGAAACATCAACTACAACTGTCGAACCTTCAGATCTTCCTCAAGATAATGATTTCTTGCAGCTTGTGCAAGGTGAGGAACATGAAATTTATGTGGGATCAAGGAAGAATAGGCAAAGTGTAAAAGTTGCAAAAATGAAATGGTGCGGTGATTTGAATGAAATCCAAATTGGAAGCCTTGTTGCACTTCTAGCTTCATAAAACAATGAAGGACATCCATTTTGAATTGCCAAAGTACTTGGTTTTATTCAAAATAGCAATCAAACAAAAGTACTACGTGTCCATTGGTTGCGCACCACTTCAACGAATGCTTTTTTGGGAAGGTACGAACTCGAAATGTTGCAAGTAGATCCAAAAGGGCAAGAGAAAGAGATGGCCAAAAAATCAACCAAGAGTCGACGATTTGAATCTACAAGATGTAGATATTTTGGCATTTAATTTTGAATTAACAATGACCAATCATCTACGAAAGTCAACTATATCTATATTGAAAAAACGACTTGGATTACTGGAAAAACCATCATCCTCCACTCGTCATCAACAGAGAAAAGCTGATTTACAAGGTTTTTTTGTCAACATTAGATACGGATTTTGAGGAAGATATGCCAGTTGACTCTGATGAAGAAGACGGGTCTTCCACTTCATCAGCTGAAAACAAGAGTGTTGAGAATATGTCAAGTTCTGAATTGAGAGGCATCAGTGAAAATTCCCTAGAAAATGTACTTTAAAAAAAGGAATGTGCAAATATAATTTAAGTTGTTTTGTATTTCAATGGGATTTTGAGTTTCAAAAATCATTTGTTCTCTTGAATTATTATTTCATTTGTAATTATGATGGTTTTATGAAGTTTGCAACAAACTAGGACCATTAAAAAACACCAAAAAAGATTAATCTTTCACACTCTCTCTTCAACTAGTTTTAGCATAGACTTTGATAATACTCCAAGTGAAGTCCTATGCTTCACGAACAAGTCTTTTCCCAATGCTTTGGTGAAGATATCAGCTACACATTCCCTTGAAGACACATGTTGAAGCTCCACCTCCTTTGCAATGACTCGCTCCCTCACAAAATGATATTGTATCTCAATATGCTTGCTCCTAGCATGAAAGATAGGATTGGATGCCGTTCTTTGGGCTGATTGATTGTCACAAAAGATGATTGGGCTCTCTGAAAAATCCAGCAAGTGAAGATCCTTGATCATCCTCTTGATCCATACCATCTCCTTTGTGTAATGTGTAAGAGCTTTGTACTCGGCCTCACTAGATGACAATGAGATAGTGGCTTGTTTCTTTGACATCCATGATATAGCTCCATCACCTATGAAAATACAATAAGAACTAATGGATTTCCTATCCATTACATCTCCAGCATAGTCCAAATCTGAAAATCCAAAAAGATTAGGTGATGATCCTTCATACAATATGCCAAAATCTCGAGTTCCAATGATGTACCTCAAAACTCGCTTTCCTAGCTTCCAATGCTCCTAGCATAGTTTTTGCCAATAGAACTTTGATCCATCATCAGAATGATCTTCTTCCTAAGAATAGATCTCCTTTCAATGATCATGTAATGCTCAAAATAGAAACAACCATAATTGATATAGAGAATAGTGTCCACTTGGGATGCTTCACTATTTCTTACATCAATTTTACATGTAAAAATGTGACTAGAACATGAAGAATCAATTAGAATGTAAATGAAATGATTCCACCATGCTTCCAGCTCTGAACTCTCTAGAAAAATACATCAAACAACCAATAAATGTGAGTGATCAACTTTCTTGCATGTCTCCTCCTCCTTTGTCCTTCGTTGCCATGTATCCACCATGATACTCCATGAATGAGCCTCCATCTTCATCTTGCCACAAGAAACCATCAAACCTTGGAAATCCATGAGTAGGTGAGTACATTAATGATGCAAATCCAGCACCACATGACTCCATAGACCAAGTATTTTGCACTAGTCCATCTTCCAGATCTACTTGACACAAGAAAATGACCATGAATTCACCAAAAATTGACAATCTCCAAGTATTGGCACCAAGTAGCTCAACACTTGAGAAATTAGCCATGGATGAGTGACATAATGAACCTCCAATAGCTTCATTTCCATCAGCAAAATCAGCCAAGAATGCTAGTACAAATCCAGCATCAAAACAATGCTCACCAATGTAGCTAGTTTTACCATATCTTGACAATTTGAACACATCCACATGAAATTGCTCAAACATGAGATAGAACAAGTAAAGTAAACTTGAACAACACTCCCTTGCTGCTCCTTTGACCTTACTTGAGTCTTCAATATGCTGCAAAAATAGATCCATAACACCTTTGCCAATTACCTCTCCTTTGATGCTCTTGACTAGCTCCAAATTGCCAACTTCCCTTTTGACTAGTTGAAGCGCTTTGAGACCAACCTCTTGATCTTCAACTTGACCATCAAAGTCATTGAACAAAATTTGTTTTCCAGATCCATTACTTGAATTTACAGCAAGATAACATCCATCCACTTGCATAGCTCCATGTACACAAGAAGATCTTCCAAAAGATGTTCCACTCTTCATAAGAGATCGATACTCAAGATCCATTGCTTGGATCCACTCCTCTTCTTTCCTTGCTTGATCTACACTTGTAGGCTCATCCAAAGAGGTTAGGAAAGAAACATAATTTCCAGAAACTACTTGCTTACCCTTTTGATCATATGTGAGCCTTGAAGGTACTTGTCTTTCTCTTGATGTTCTCCTTGGATTTTGACTTGATGAAGGTCCATCATCACCACCATCCGAAGTAGGATCCTTCTCATCAACATCAAGAATGTTAGATCCATATACTTTACCATCAATCATGCTTGAAGACACCTTTGGAATGTTTCCCTCATCAAAAATGACATCTCTACCAATAATCACTTTGTTAGTAGAAGGAATGTAAACCTTGTAGGCTTTACTCACCTCACTATATCGAACAAAAATACCTCTTCTTGAAGATGGATCCTCCTTGGTCCTATCATCAAGAGTAATATTGACATAGCATGTGCATCCAAAGGTTCTTAGAAAGTTGACACTCGGCCTCCTTGAATAGCATCTCAAAAGGTGTCCTTCCATCCAAAATAGCACTCGGCCACCTATTGCACAAGAAATTGGCACACAACAAAGCTTGATCCCAAAATGGTTTGTCAAGATTAGCACTTAACCTCATAGCTTTAACACTTTCACATAAAGTCCTATTATTCCTTTCAGCCACTCCATTTTGTTGTGGGATCCTTGATGTTGTATACTCTCTCTTGATCCCATGCTCATCACAAAAAGCCTTGAACTTGTTAGATATGTACTCACCACCATTGTCACCTCTCAAGCACTTGATCTTTGTGGAGAATTGGTTCTCCCTTGCATTCTTGAACTTGACAAAGACATCATACACTTCATCCTTGCTCTTTAGTAGATAGATCCAACAAAATCTACTAAAATCATCAATGAATGTTACATACATCTTAGCTCCACTATTGCTAATTGTAGTAAATCCATGAATATCCGAATGTACAAGTTGAAAAGGCTTTGTAGATCTAGAAATAGATCTAGTATAAGGTAGTCTTTGTGACTTAGACAAAGCACAAGACTCACAAACATGCTTGTCATTACTTAAGGAACTTGGAAGACCAATCACAACCTTCTTCCTTGCCATTACCTCCGATGACTTGAAGTTGAGGTGTCCCATCCTTTTGTGCCAAACCTCTTGAATAGAAATTTGCTCCCTTGCAACACATCCAACTTGGTTAGCAATAACACAAGCATCAAGTTTGAACAACTTCTCGTGCCTTTTACCTTTTCCAATCAAGACATCCTTCCTTTTGATCAAACAAGCATCTCCATCAAACTCCACCTTGAGGCCCTTACTTAGCATTTGACTCACACTAAGAAAATTCTTGGTAATAGATGGAATAAACAAGACATTCTCCAAATGAACATTCCTATTTGTAGAGAGAGAAATAGGAATTGTGCCAATCCCTTTGATTGCACACTCATCATTGGCCGTGTAGATCACCCTCTTGTCATCTCCATATGCCAACAAAGAAGTGAAGTACTCTTTGTAAAAGGTCATGTGTGAACTTGCTCCACTATCAATCCACCAAGGATCTAGATCTCCATCATTAGCAAGCATACATGAAGACATCACAAAAGCATCATCATTTGCATCTTGCACATCCAAACCATCCTCATCAAGAGTAAGATTACCTTGCTTGTCTCCTTGATCTCTCTTCTTCTTGTAGCACTCACTTGCAAAGTGTCCTTTGATGCCACAATAGAAGCACTTGAGCTTTGATATATCCTTCTTTTTGCCACTTGAAGAAGCATCCACTTGATCTTGCCCTTTAGACCACTTGCTTTTGGTTTTGCCCTTGAATTTGCCCTTTGTGAACATAGCATCCTCTTGAAGTGTCGATGTAGATCCACCTCTTGCTTGAAACCTATATTCCTCATTGATCAAGATCTCTTGAAGATCCATCAAACTTGGCAAAGTCTTTTGAATAGCAATACTTTGAGCAATGTTAGCATGAGCATCCAACAAGCCATTAAGAATCACTTGAATAAGCTCTCCTTCCTTAATGCTTTCATCTATGCAAGCTAACTCATCATTCAATGCTTTCATTCTCAAAACAAAAGTACTTGGACTTTCTTCATTCTTTTGCAAACAAGAAAAGATTTGCCTTCTTAGAGTCAACACTCTAGAAGTAGACTTGGATTCATAAAGCTTCTTCAATGAATTCCAAGCTTCCAAAGATGATGTGCACTTACCAACTTCCTTGAGAAGTTCATTGGTAACATTCATCTTTATCATGTGTAGAGCCTTCTTGGCCCTCTTGTCATACCTCAATTGATCTTGTTGTGTTGCTGGTCTCTCCTCCAAACCTACAACAATATCCAAAACATCATTCATCTCAAGAAGTGACTCCATCCTCACTTTCCATAATGAATAGTTACTTGAGGTAAGCCTATCATTGGCTTCCAACATGACTCCAATTGAGGTTGCCATGTAGCAATGACCTGATCTTCTCTTTCAGCCTGTTTCAATGCACAAAGCACTCCTTTGAACAACAACAAATGCTTTCAAAAGAAATCACCAAGATTTGAAACTAGCACTTATCCAAGCAAATCAACACATAGAATCATGGAATCTTGATCAACCTATGATCTATCCTCAATCTAATGACTTTTGCCACTTCCTAAGATTGAAACACACTCAAATGAAGTCCAGCAACCTCACTATCTAGAGATCCAATCAAAATTAGGGTTTTGACAAAATCACAAAAAATTGACTATTCCAAATCTACATGCAAATGCTGAAAATTTGATATGCAATCCATAAGCCACCACTTAGGCTGAACCAATGATCCAAAAATCAGCCAAATCTAGCATGTGAATTCAAAACGGAATTGAACAAGTATATTGACCTATTTAGTGTTTTGATTTACAAAAGATCCAATCGACAAAAGCAAAAAATTCGATTTTGGTGTAGAATCCTCTCTAGCATGCTCTAGACTTGATATCTTCACCAAATCATTGATAGATCTGATTTTCTCCTTCATAACCTGAAACACAAGCTCTGATACCATGTGAAAGATTTCAGATCCTTAAGATCCAATCTACTTGAATGATCTTTGGTTAGAAAGATAAATACACTACCAATTTCACCAATGTAGAAAAATCAGCATCTACACACAATTTGAGATGCAAACACTAATAGAACTTGATCAAACTTGAATGAAATGATTATGTATTGTTGATGTCCGTACAAAACCAGAAAGCTACTATATTCACATGTGTGGATCCAAAAATAACAAATATAGATCATTCTACACAGAGAATTGCAAGCAATCACCAAGATAGTGCACCAATGGATAGTAGAACCCAAGAGAACCATGTATAAGCATGAAATGAGATAGAGAAGAGAGAAGATGACTCTCTCCACGAGTTACATCCTTTTATAGTAGGTCCAAACCCTATTTGGCCACTTGGCTTTCCCACCAAAATGCTAACCCTACCAATTTTGGGTCTAGATTCAATGTACCCAACTTATTCAAATTGAATCTACTCAAACTCGCATTCTATCTTTCCCACACTTTCAAAAAAGTGTTTATTCAAATGAAATTTAGATTAATGAACTTTGAAAAGTCAACCTCTAAGTCTAAAACAAGTTTTGGCCTCAATATGCCAAATATGGAAATATTGCAAAATGTGATGAAACTAGTTGAATCTTTCACATCAACCTTGCCTCAACCTACATAGCACATGAAGAGAGAGAGAGAGAGAGAGAGAGAGAGAGAGAGAGAGAGAGAGAGAGAGAGAGAGAGAGAGAGAGAGAGAGAGAGAGAGAGAGAGAGAGAGAGAGAGAGAGAGAGAGAGAGAGAGAGAGAGAGAGAGAGAGAGTTATGGCCATATTCGGTTAAGGACCTGGAATAGTCCTATTATGGTAGACTGGCCCTCCAATGTTGGAGATTATTGGTCATGTCGAGATTTAATTCCATGTTGAGGCCTGTTTGTGACTAATTACCTTGAGAGGACCTAGACACTCTAATTGAGACATATTGAGAAATACAGCTGCTATGTAAGCTTGGTGTGGAGAGTGTTTTTTGTATGTGTTATTGTGGAGCATGATCTGTGTCCTGTTCAAAGCAAATTCTAATTGGTATCAGAGTCGTACAGGGAGTGTACACACAGTACAGCGTCACCGTTGAAGAGAGCTTCGGGAGAAGAGAAGTCTTATGAGAGTTCGGGGTTTACGGCGGGTTGAAGGTGGAAAGAAAAGTACTGGCACACAATTTCTGGCATACTGAGGCTTGCCAAGCTTGAAGTTGTGAGAGGATTCAGAGACATGTCTTGTCAGTTGAATCTAAAAAGCGGAGAAACAAAATTCTGAAAATTTTATAGAGTAGCTGCTTGGGGTTTTGTGAAGGAGAAAGAGGAGCCCATGGACAGGTCACGCGAGGTGAAGGAGAGTGGGTACTCCGTGTATTTTTAGTGTGTAGTGGCAGCAAGGAGAAGGTTTCAGCACACGCAAAATCTCGTAGCCGTTTGATTGAGGCTCCAGGAGATCAATGCATAGAATCTCCCACACTAGAATCGATGTGGGCCATTAGATCCGGATAAGCCATTGGATTGCCTTAAACCACCAAGAACTTCAATTGAAGGGGCCTGAAGAGTAGAAGGCACTTAACTTCTTTACAAATTTTCAGTTTGAAATTGGAGTTGGGTCCCGAAGACCTTGAAGTTTGAAGTTATTTCAATAAAAAGAAACAGTTCAAAAACTAGAAAAGTCCCTACTTTTGGGTCCTTTATCTGTTTTGACCCAAACGAAAGGCTACGAACTCCAAATGAAGGGCACTTGAACTATATCTGCAAGTATGGTATCGCAAAACAAAGTGATTATAGTGGAGAAAGCACTCAATGGATGTCAAATATCTTATGCCCCTTTCAGGGAGGGGGTAGTCAGGAGTGTGAGCTGAGAAGCATTTTACGTTTGAAAAGCGACTTGGCTTGTGAAACGCCACATGTGAATTTTTAGTAGGTCATTAAAGTAAGCTACTGACATTGCCATTGAACTCAGAACATGTCTTTTAGCCTACGGTTGTAGTTCTAGGTAGTTTTGGAATGGCAAACATGGGAGAGTCCATTCTGAGCAAAAATAGCACATTGGACGGGATTTCCAACTATGCAGTGTGGAAATTTTAAATGAAAAACATACTAAGGAACTGTGGGATGTCATCACAAGTGATGAGAGAAGGCTGCCAAATGAAGCGGACATTAAAGTGTTCGACAAGAAGGCAA
This sequence comes from Diphasiastrum complanatum, assembly GCA_029204225.1. NCBI lineage: Eukaryota > Viridiplantae > Streptophyta > Lycopodiopsida > Lycopodiales > Lycopodiaceae > Diphasiastrum > Diphasiastrum complanatum. The sequence continues at coordinate 32,882 of MU832923.1, read as the reverse complement.
GGAGGGCTTTGAATTTCATCAACTTGTCAGTGAAAGCCCACATCATTACCCACATAAGTGATGCCATTGCACCTAGACAGGCATAAGATGTGCTAAAGGAGCAATTCGAGACGTCAAATTCATCAAGGATTATGTTTCTGAAGTCAAAGTTGAATAGTGCCCGAATGAAGCAAGGAGAGCACATTCAGACGTACATGACCAGAATCAAGACAATGAGGGATGAACTGCGAGTCTATTGGTGAGCACATACGTGATGTTGAGCTGGTGCACAATGCATTGTGCGGCATTGCAGAACCTTATCAGATGTTTGTGAGCGGAATAACATCAAGAGAAAGATTGCCAACCTTTGACGAGCTCACAAGAATCTTGATGTAGGAGGAGCAACGACGAGAAATGGTGAAAGCTAGACGTCAAAATACTGAATCAAACACTTGCGACACACCAAAAACAAGGCAAAGACAAGGGCAAGAAGAAGTCTAAGCAACAATTCGCCAAGACTCAGGAGGATGAGGGATCATCTAGCAAGACCAAGAAGATGGGCAAATGCTTCCATTGTGCAAAAAGGGCCATTGGAAGATCGAATGTCAAAAATTCTTGGCGGAAACAATAAATGTTTGTCATCTAATTAGGCAAGCCATTGTACTTGGAAGTATTTGACTTGTGATGACAACTGTACAATGTGTACATGGGCCAGGGAATGTTGATGCGGACGTTGCAAATTCTCTCACTTTGCATTTTACATCAGGAGGCTTTCTCACACTTCGCTTTTCCTGGGAAGTGGCTGGAACATTCCTCGTTCAAAATAGACAACCTTTAGGATTTTTCTCTCTCTTCACATTTTTCGCAAAAGCCGAATGTGTTTGTAAAAATGCGAAGGTGCTCCGAAAAACTGAAGGGGTTGAAAAACAGTTGAACTTTTGAACTGCACATAAGTTAACTTCTTCAAAATAGTTGAAAGGAAGAAGCCGAAGGAAAATGTCGCATTTTTCGAGAAAGTGTGACACTTAGTGTATTCTACAAACTGTTGAAAAAGTAATGTATTTCTGCAAACTTGTTCTAAATGCTAGTTTGTGGAAGTCCTTGAAGATGGCCAAGTCTTCAATGGTCTTCAAATAGTTGAACTTAACATTTGAGCATGGAGAATAATATGATTGGTTACCCTTTGCTGGAGATCAGTCGTTCTTCAAATAGTTCGGTTGTCTAAGTTGTGATTCCTGTAGGTATCAGATGAGTAGACATAGAATCCAAAATAGGTTTTACTTGATTCTAGATCAAAGGTTATTCACCAAGGAGACAACTGTGGGCTTAATTTCCAACAGTCCCCCTTAAGGTCACAGTTGGGGCCATGGTATTTTCGTCAGGTTCAGCATGCTGAAAAACTTTTGATGCTTGATCCTGGGAAGCGCTTTGGTGAAGATTTCTGCAACATTTATGTTGTGGAGCAGTATTGAAGGATCACTTGCCCTGAGAAAACTTTTTCTCGAATGAAATGATACTGGTCTATGTGCTTGGATTTGCCATGAAATCTGGGATTCAGCTACAGTGAAATACAACTCAAGTTGTCACACAGAATGGTGGTAGCATTGAACTGAGTGTGACGTAAGTCGTGAAGTAATAACCTAATCCATATAGCTTATTTTGAAGCTTGACATGCTGCGATGTGCTCTACCTCGGTCAAAGAAAGCACAACTAATCAGTTTGCTTTCTTGAATTCCACGAAATCGATCCAGTTTTTAGATAGAAACAGAACCCAGAGATAGATTTTCTGGTGGAGACTATTCCTCCCGAATCTGAGTCGGAGTAGCCTCGCAGGATGAGTGGGTCGATGGCATTTCTATTCTTCTTCTGAATTCTATTTCTAGTAATGTGAATTCCTAGCAAAGAATGAATAGCTCCTAAATCAGTCATGTCAAATTCTTTTGACAGATCACTCTTAGTAGTGTGCAGTAGAGAAGTGTCATTAGACAAAATGAATGCATCATCTACGTAAAGAGCTATGATGGATACCTATATGCTTAGAATAAACATTACAGTTAGCTGAATTGTTTGCGAAACCCAATTGAATGAGATAAGATCTGATTTCGAACCATGCTCTTGCGGTTTGCTTCAGACCGTAGATTGCTTTGTGCAGCTTGCATACTTTGTGCTCTTGGCCTTTGACTTTGAATCCTTCCGGTTACAAGGCATGCAGCTCTTCTTCCACGTTGTCATTGAGAAACGTTGTCTTGACATCCATTTGGTGTATTTCGAGGTCTTCCGTAGCTGCTAATGGAATAGAGTCCTGATTGACTGCATCTTGATGACAGAACTAAAGATCTCTTGATAATCCACTCCTTGGACTTGAGTGAATCCTTTAGCCACCAACTGTGCTTTCCATTTTACAATGGAACCATCAAAGTGATCTTCTTCTTGAAAATCCACTTGTTGTCAATAACTCTCTTGTGAGTGGGAAAGTTGACCAGTGTCCAGGTCTGGTTCGTCAAAAGTGAGTTGTACTTGCTTTCCATAGCTTCTTGCACTTCACAACATCCTTAGAGTTGATTGCTTTGGCTAGGCTATCTAGTTCTTCTGATGAAGTCCAGAATGATTGAGGTATATACCTCTCAGGAACTGTCCAAGCCCGTGAGGATCTACGTATGCTTGGTTGACCAGGATGCGATGATGCTTCTTCTTGAATTTCTCCAGATCTGCTTGAGCTAGCTTGGTCTGGTATGGTGACAGGAATTGTCAGTTGCACGCCTCTATAGATGTAGCTACAGGTTCTGTAGGAAAAACATCATCGTTGGAAGATTTTATGTTGCGTAAAATAGGATGAAATGACACAACATCTTTCATCGATGGTTGTTTAAAATCATAATATGTATGTTCTTGAAAAATTACATTCCTAGAGACAAATACTACATTGGTGGATGGATCATAAACTTTGTAAGCTTTATGTTCATCAAGATAGCCAATGAAAATGCATTTATTTGTCCTATGATCCAGCTTCTTTCTAAGCTGTTTAGGAACGTGAACAAAACGTACACAACCAAAGATTTTTAAATGGCTGACACTAGGCTTGTGTCCATGCCATAATTCATAAGGAGTTTTACTGTTGACGGCTTTAGTACTAGATTTGTTCTATACGTAACAGGCTGTGGCAGTAGCTTCTGTCCATAACTTTGTAGGTAGATGTGATTAGTGTAGCATGGATCTAGCTGAGTTGAGAGGCGTTCGGTTTTTCCTTTCTACAATCTCATTCTGTTGAGGAGAATAGGAAGTTGTGAACTGTTTTCGAATGTCGTGTTCAGCCAGGTAGTCGGACATCTCGTTAGAGAGGTATTCGCCGCCACCATCAATTCGGAGAGCTTTCAACTTTGTAGATGTTTGAGTCTCAGCCATGGCCTTGAATCTCTTGAAGCATTCAAAGGCTTTTGATTTGTGCTTAATGAACATGATTGTAGACCATCTAGAATAATCATCTATAAAGGTGATAAAATAAATTGCATCTCCTAAGGATAGTGTTGGCATTGGACCACAAAGATCGCTATGTACAAGATCTAATACATGCTTTGTTTTGACGGAATGTGATTTGGGAATCTTGCTTCTAGAGTGCTTTCCATAGATGTAGGATTCACAAAAGAAAGATTTCCTATCTAATGAAGAGGGAAAATACAATCCATCAACTGAATTATTACAACGCATATAAGAAAGTGATCTTGTATTCACGTGTCCAAACCGACTATGCCACAGAATAGCATTATCATTTACATTTTTGTTAAAGATACTAGCTAATGCAACTGAATTAAAAATTTTCAACTCTAGTGTATGTAGTTAGAGTAGTATCTTCATCGAAGATTGTAACTGCTCAGATGAGAAAGTAGCAGTGTAGCCCTCATCAGTCATCTTAGAAACTGAGATACATGAAGAACATTGGTGACATAAATAAGATCATTGTTGAAAGTGACCTTGACTACCCCTTTGCCTTCCACATGTATGGTACTTGAGTCTCCAAGGTAGATGAATTGATCTCTGCTGTAAGTTGCAAACTCGATAAGCCATTCCTAGCAAGAGGTCATGTGTTGGGTAGCACCACTGTCTAGGTACCAACTATCATGGTCTTCGTTGCCACTGTTGTAAGCCATTAACAGATGTGTATCTTGCTCCTTAATTTTTCCACATTGGAGGAATCTGGCTGCTATTGTTATTGCTTTTTTGCCTCATTGTAGATGTGGATACGACACTCCTTGATGTCATGATTGGATCTCTTGCAATATCTGCAAAAAAGCTTCTTGCACGATCCACTGTTCTCACCTTGAGTGTGAGGCTTCTGTTGTTGTTGTTGCACTTAAATTTTGCCACTGGAATAGTCTTTCTTCTTGGTGTATAGGGCCAAGGACTTGTCTTTGATGGACAGGCCGCTGGTCTTTCTCCGCATTTCTTCTTGAAGTAGATGACCGATCACCTTTTGAAGAGTGAGGTCAGGCTGTGTGGAGATCATTACAACAAAGTATTCATACGACTTTGGAAGAGAAGAAAGCAAGGTCAAAATGACATCATCATCTTGAATAGCACATCCTACAACTGATAACTGATCCATTAAATATTTGAAACTATTGATGTGAGAAGTGATGGCAGTAGAATCAGACTTGCTATGAGTAAAGAACCTCCTTCTAAGGTGCAACCCAGTGGTTACATCATGAGTCTCATACAGACTTGATAGTAAGTCCAATGCTTCCTTAGAGATTTTGCACGTGGTAACATGGAATATTTGAGAATCGGCCAGATTGAGTGTGATGCATGTTAAGACCTTATGATTTTGATCTTCCATGCCTTTGCTTGATCACTGTCTTCTGGTTTCAGGTCAGCACCTTCTACTATATCCCAAAGATCTCTATCTATCAACATCATCTGGAGTTCTAACTTCCAGATATAGAAGTTAGATCCATTGAACTTATGCCCAACATGATCTTATAAATTAGTTCATACCCACAAAAACAAAAAAATGAGTACAGTCCCACCAAAGAGATTAGAAGTAGTTTGTGTGTGGTAATACTAGAAATGGGTATCTCATCTAATAGAATGTCGCATCCACAACCATAAGCAATTTTTGTCTCCAAAATACAGTAAGTGGTTTCAAAAATCAGCCTATTACAAGTGTTTTGACCTAAAATTATTTTAAGATCACAAAGATCCAATCTCTATACTTGAAACTACAAGATTTGAGCTAGAAAGACCTCCAAATCCACATAGAATTTATGGCTCTCTCAAATCAACCTTAAAAAATCCACCAACTTTGGCCTGAAACGTGCTATGATAGCATTTTGAAAAACTCAAATCCTAAACATCTTGATGGATCAACAAGATCTTAGCCAAATTTGATTGCACTTCTAGAAATAGCTAGAAGATAGAAATCATTACTTTATGCATGCTAGAACTTAGAAATGCATAAAGATCTGATCATAAACACTTAAATAAAGTAAGGTATCGTCCATGTCCCGTACAACAAGATCAATCATAAAATCAACATTCTACACATAGAAAACCAAGATATCAAGAGAAATACACATGAGATGGACATAGAATCATAAGAGATGAATTCTTCACATCAAAAGAGAATACAATGATATGTTCTCCACGCTACTACTACTATTTATAGCTTCTCAAATGTCATTTGTCCACTTGCCCTAAATGGTAATTTCTTGGTATCTCACCAAATGACCTAGAAATTCTAGTCGATGCAATGTAAATTAGCCAATTAGAATGGGTCCAAACTCGGGTCCAAACTCAACCTCATCCACTTATCTACTTTCCAGAAATAGATTCTACAAATTATTCCATTTGGAAGGTTAGGACGGAGTCACTAATGGTGCTTCAAGATCTTTATGAATTCTTGATTGAAGAAGAAAATGAAACTCTTGGTGCACAAGAGTTGATTAGATAGAAGAAAAAATCTAGACTAGCACTTCATTGTATTAAGATGAGTGTTACTAATGACCTTTTGAAAGAAGTATATTCTTGTGCTAGTTCTAAAGAGGCATGGGCTTCTAACAATCTATGAACTCAATAACACTTCTAGAGTCCTCATGATTAGAAATCAAATCTTGCAAAGCATGAGAAGAAGTGAGGAAAATGCACAAGACTATGTGCTAAAAATTAAATCTCTCAACAAAGAGTTACAGCCTATTGGTGAGAAGATTAAAGATAGTGAGCTTGTACAAGTAGTCCTTAATGGTCTAGGAGATGATTTCTCAAACTTGGTCCAAATTTTTGCCATCCAAGATCCCTTGCCAACTATTGAAAAACTTCATAGTGTATTAGTGGCTGAAGAATGTAGGATGCTCCACACCAAAGCAAGAATGAATGCATTGTCATTGCATGATGGAGATGAGAAAGCCAATTCTCACCAATGGAGCTAAGAAGAAACATCCAAAGGAGGCCAAAGAAGAGGATGAAGCATGAAGCTCAAAAGGCACGAAGGACAAATCAAAGTTCAAATGCTTTTTCTGTGGCAAGAAAGGGCATTTTGCATCAGAATGTCTCAAGAAAAAAAAGGCACAAGAGAACAAAGCAATATTGCACATCACGAGGAGGATGAATAAGAATCATCCTTAATGGTATCCAAAACATCACCATCATCCAAGAGCAAGACAAGTTATTCTTGGTGGATTGATAGTGGGTCTAGCTCCCACATGACTTTCCAAAAGAACTTTTTCTCCACTTTACTCTCTTATAATGATGTAAAAAGATCTATCTTTACAACTAGTGATCAAGAGTGTAGAAGAAGTGGTATTGGAACTATTCCATTGTACATAGGATCATCCAAAAGGATGAATCTTGAGAATGTCATTTTTGTTCCTAAGTTAACCAAGAATTTGTTAGGTGTTGGCCAATCAATGGATAATGGCCTAGATGTACAATTTATGCATGGAGTTTGTTCCATCCTTAAGAATGATGAATGCATAGCAAAGGGATTTAAACAAGGTATAAATTAGATGCTAATGTTGCAATGGAGAGTGTGAACGTGGTAAAGGTGGAGATCTCTAATGTGGAGAGATTTATTTTAGAGTTGCTATTGCGCTACTGCTTATTAGCAGAACTGATTATTATCAGACTTATTCTCAGTTACTTAGAGATAGCATAGAGTGTGCGGTCTCTATCTGCTATTGTTTTGCGCTCATTAGCATCTAATTTTGTTTTTTCCTGAATCAATAATATTTTTTCATTGCGTTCAGTATATGTCAATATGCATGCATCTCTGTATTGCTTTTGTAACTGATAGAAATTGTCTGAGAATTCAATACTTTATGTTTGTCTACGTAATCACTTAGTATCTAGCGAAAGTTAGTTGCTAAAGATTGGATGTGATTTCCATCACTATTGTTTTATTCAATTTTTTATAGGCGTCATGCATTGGAAGTAGGGAAGTTCCACTATTCCATTATCTATCCTATTTCAGACAAATAGGTGGCTGAGTGCTATTTTGGATGGAAGGACACCTTTTGAGCTGATATTCAAGAGGAGGCCGAGTGTCAACTTTCTTAGAACTTTTGGATGCACATGCTATGTCAATATAACTCTTGATGATAGGACCAAGGAGGACCCATCTTTAAGGAAAGGCATATTTGTTGGATATAGTGAGGCGAGTATCAAGCTCTTATGAAGAATGGAACATGATGATTGGTGGAGTTTCCTAAGGACATGAAAGCTATTGGATGCAAATTCTTCAAGGTGAAGGCAAACCAAAATGGATCTATCAACAAGTACAAGGCAAGGTTGGTGGCAAAAGATATGCGGTATTGACTATGATGAAACCTTTGCACCTGTGGCAAAGATGGTAAGCATTTGGGTCATCATCTCTCTTGCTACTCTTTATGGATGGGATCTATGGAAATTGGACATTACAAATATTTTTTTGAATGGTGATCTTGAGGAGGAAGTGTACATGGAGCAAACCAAGAGCTACATTTAACCTACAAAGCCAAATCATGCGTGTTTTCTACAAAAGAGCTTATATGGTCTTAAGCAAGCACCAAGGAGTTGGTATGCTAAGCTTAACACTTTTCTACTCTCTCAAGGCTTTGTTATGACTGAGTATGACTCATGCGCAACCCAGAGCTAATAAAGGAGTACCTCATGACACCAGCAAAACTAAGGGCAGATCTTGTTTCTCCTTCCTACTAATCGAATAATCGATTTTTAATCATCATCCAACTGTTTATCTAGTTCTACAGATTCTCTCGTGTTTTACATAGTCTGCAGAATTACAAGTGTTTTTTCACAATCTGTAGAAATACACAAAGTTTGACAGCAGTGTCGAAAATTTTCTCTCACTACAAAACCCGACACTGTTCTTCTTACTACAGTCGATTTTCTCTTAAAGCGCCACTGTCAAAAATTGTGAGTAAAAATGCAGTGTCGCATTTCTCGCATTTTTCGCTTGTCAGGAATTGTGAGTAAAAATACAGAGTCACATTTTTCGCATTTAAGGCAATGACTTTGGCAAAGTGTGGGGCTACCCCAAATATTAAGAAAATGATATTTTGCGACACTGGCATTCGTCTTTTTGCAACAGTGCAAGTTATCAGTCTTGTTTCCACCAAGACATCATCTCAGCAAGTGCGCATCCAATAGTATTCAGACATCCCACCAATTATCTCTACACCAGAATGGATCCATCTTCTAGTTTATCTCTGATTGACAAACTCGATGGAGAGAACTACCATTTTTGGAGGTTCAAGATGAAAATAGTTCTACTTGCCAAAGAACTATGGAACGGCATTGATGGCACTGAGGTCAAGAAACCAGAGGCTGATACAGCCAGCATCACCAAATGGAGACAGAGAGATGGCAAGGCATAAATGCCTTGATCACTCTCAACATCAAAGACTCTCAGATCAGCCACATACGTGCTACTCAGACTGCTAAGGATGCATGGGACATCCTAACAACTCTTTATGACATAAGAGATGTCACTTCCAAACTACATTTGAGAGAGAAATTCTTTACTCTCAAAATGTCTGATGCAGATAGTATTTTGAGCCATCTCAACACTTTCAAGAACCTTATGGAGCAAATGACTGCAACTGGGTCAGTCATTGAAGATTTAGATGCAGTAATGACTCTATTATCGAGTTTTTCCGATGTCTATGAGACCTGGATTATGGGTATTTCAACCCAGCAACATCTCGATGCTACTACGAGGAGATTAGAAGGAATGCTTCCTCCTCTGTCTCAGGATTGGATCCCCAAGCTCTATACACAAAGAAAAATCAGAAGTTTAGATCCAAGAGACCAACAAAGTCAGAGGATTGGCCATCTCACCAATGACTACCAAACTTTGAAGTATAACAATGAGAAGAAGAAGCAGTTCCAATAGCAAGCCAATGCTTTACAACCAATCACTCGATCCAGGAACAAGAGAAAGATGAAGTAGCCTTTATGACCAAGGTTGGTGAGCACCAAGATATCAACTCCTAGTACCTAGAATTTAGAGCAACTCAACAAATGACTCACCATTGATACTAGTTCCAAGACTACAAGTCATTCACCCACTCAAGAGTTGTGCAACTTGGAGACAAATCATCTCATTCTATCGAAGGTGAAAGAACAGTCAAAGTCAAATTCAGGAAAGGTGATGTAAAGTTGTTGTCCAATGTTCTTCATGTTCCTAACCTTACCAAAAATCTACTTTCGATAAGCAAAATCACTGATTTTAGTCAAAGGGGTGAATTCGATACAGAGGGCTGCAGCATTCTCGACAAGTCTAGGAAACTTTTAGCTTTCGATAGATGATGAGGTTATCTCTATAAGCTTAGTCACTGCTATTCGACAAACAGCCAAACTCTTCATACATCAACTTCTGAATCAATTGATATGCTTTGGCATTTCAGATTAGGCCATCTAAACTTCAATAGTATTCATCAAATGTCGACTCAGAATTTAATGCAAGATCTTTCTTCTATTAGCAAACCAACATCTCCATGTGAAAGCTATGTTATCAGCAAGCATGCCAGAAGTCCTTTTATTTTTTATTTAGCTCATACTTCCAAAGGTATGCTTGATCTTGTACATAGTAACATTTGTGGCCCAATGCAGACTGCTTCGACAAGGGGAGCCGTTTATTTTCTAACTTTCATTGATGATTTCTCTCGACGTACTGTCATTTATTCCTTGAAGAACAAATCCGAAGCTTTCAAGTTTTTCAAACAATTCAAGACGTCTATTGAAAATTAGACTTAGAGAAATATCAAGGCTCTACATACTGATGGAGGGGGAGAATTCATCTCCACCGAATTCAAAGACTTCTGCAAGCCCAATGGAATACATCAGCAATACACAATCAGCTACTCACCTCAGTCCAATGGTGTATCTGAGAGGAAGAATCGGACACTCATCGAAAGTGCCAAGAGCATGCTGGCCCATGCCTCTCTTCCAAAGAAATTCTAGACAGAAGCTGTTACTACAACTGCCTATCTGCAAAACGGATCCATCACTAAGGCCCTGAATGACAAAACACCCCATGAGGTTTGGACAGGATCGAAGCCATCAGACAAGCATATTCGAGTGTTTGGATGCATTGCTTACTCTCATATCTCCGAAGATCTAAGAAAGAAACTGGACGACACCAGCAGAAAGTTGATCTTCATCGGCTATTCCCTAGATCACAAGGCATACAAGCTTTACAATTTGGAGACTCAAAAATCGCTCACCAATAGAGACGTCATTTTTGTAGAAGAATGATTCTTCAACCACAAGGGAAAAGTCTCATCGACTTCCAATTCCAGAGTCAACAACTCCGAACTCAGGACTGATCACAAGCTCGACATCGACTCCTCCGACAATGAGTCAGATCCTCGACGAGTCGAATCACATCAGAAGACCGAAGTTCAACCCAGAAAATCAAACCGGTCCAGACAGCCTCCATCCTTATTTATGGATGATCCGGCCTGCTACTTTGTATAGGAACCAACCACAGTTTCAAAGGCAATGTCGACACTTGATGTTGATCACTGGAAAGCTACAATGGACCGAATTCGATTCTCTTATGGAGAATCAAATATGGACCGTTACTGAGCTGCCAAAAGATCAAAACCCAATTCCATGCAAATGGATTTTAAAAACAAAGTATGATACTGAAGGAAGCCTCAATCGATACAAGGCCAAGCTTGTCGGCTTCTCCCAGATCCCAGATCTGGATTATTCGGAGGCCTTCAACCTTGTCGTTGAGCATGCTTCGATTCGCCTACTACTCTCCTTTGCAGCTACAACTGATCTCGAAGCCCACCAAATGGATGTCCAGACCACCTTCCTCAATGGAACTATTGAAGAGGAGATCTACATGTCGCAGCCAGAGGGATACGAGCTCAAGAGTAAGAAGCTCCTAGTGTGCAAAATTCACAAGGCTCTTTCTGGTTTGAAACAATCACCAAGAGCCTGGTTTCAGAAGATCAATGCATTTTTAATCGAGAATGGTTTTATTCCAAACTCGGCAGACTCGAATGTTTACTTCAAGCCTGTTTCCAGTTCCTTCATTATCATCACTCTCTATGTCGATGATACGTTACTTTTTAGTAACAACTTGAGTTTGATGAAGGATACGAAATGCATGCTAGCCCAGGAGTACAAAATGATTGATATGGGTCCAGCCCATTACTGTCTTGGAATCCAGATCTATCGAGATCGACCCAGCAGATAGATCTTCATCAGTCAACAACGATATCTCATCAACGTGCTGGAAAAATACAAAATGAGCAATTGCAAATCGAGCTACTTCCCACTCGACCCTGGTCTGAAGCTGTCGAAGGAGCAATGTCCACAATCCGAGGCAGAGGAGGAGGAAATGAAGCAATATCCATTTCACTCCATTATTGGGTCACTCATGTATGTTATGCTCTGCACTCTACCCGACTTGGCATACTCCATCAGTTCTCTCAACCAATTCCTATCGAATCCAAGGCCAACTCATTGGAAAGCTCTCATCAAGGTCATGAAGTATGTCCAAGCTACAAAACATCTTAGCATATGTTATGGATGCAGCCAATCTGCCAATATTCTTGAAGAATATACAGATGCAGATTGGGCGGGAGATATCGACCCTAGAAGATCAACTTCTGGATTTGTATTCTTATTAATTCAAGGCCCAATCTCGGGATTTATAGTGCACTGCAAAATAAGCACAGTGATTCGAGGTTGTTTAAAAAATTCAAAGATAACGAAAAAATAAAAAATTCTTTTGATACAAACTCCAAACTCATCAAGTGCTACAATGGATCTCAAACTACTCAATTGATATCAAAAGGGCCACCAAATCTTCGCAATACTAGGATACTAGGACTACATGGCCGTCTCTGGCCGTAAGACAATAAGTTCAAGGAGAAATGTTGCTTGACAAGTAGATTCGTTCTGCCAAGGATAGCTATGATATATTGTGAACGTTATTAACGGCGTTAGATACTTGAGATCTTGAATCAAATCACTGTTATTAACTGACATAAATATATCATTGTGCCAAAATACAACATAAGTGCTTTTTTGAATTTATATGGTTCTTGATTGTAACTCATGCTCATGACTATATATTCCACCATGTAAAATTTGTCCTCGTGATTGTATAACGCACCCTTTAACTTCAGTGCAAGTAAAGGCAATTTTTTTGCAAATTGTTAATTGAAAGGCATACACAAAAAAATCTCCAATTTAAAAAAAAAAAATTAAAAATTTCAATTTTGCACATTGTTATCATTATCTTGCTTTTCCCTTAAAGATTCCTACAGTTTTTTTTTTTTCAAAGGGTAAGCTTTCTTACGGCTCTAGATATTGAAAGATATCCTTCAGACCTGTCACATGAAATTTAAAGGGTGGTGTGCATGCTAGCTTTCAACCATACTTTGATTTAAGGCAAGTCAATGGCTATGAAACCAGTCAATGCTTCAAACATTTTACGACATTTCATTAGGACTGCTAATTCTCATAGAATACAATATAGCCTACCTTGTTTCAGGTCTATGTTTAGTGAGTCAAAGTGCTGTTTCCAAACCCCATTTCCAAAGTGCTGAGATCAAATAGCTATCTTGGTAAGCAATTTTTTAAAATCATTCTTCAAATTTGTATGTTTTTCCTTGCTTATTACTTTGTTGAACATTGTCCTATTCCAAAATCAGAAATCTTCAGCCAAAAACATTTGCCTTGGCTGCGGCCAGGGCAAGAAATTTGTGCCAATGTGAAATCTTGTTTAGTTTACCTGGGCTTCGCCGCATCTGTGTGGGCATCTGTGTGGGACACGATGCCATATGCAGTCTGCAGATATATCCGGCCAGAGGTTCCTCGCTCCTTTGGCATGACAGAGGTTCCTAAGTTGATTGCACTTAGTTCCTATGGCATTTCTTACCCCTTGCTATGTTGCAGTTAAACTTCTGATTGTGTAAGAAAATATCAAGAAAATAATATGATTTCAGATTTAGTTTCTGCGGCAAAAGCTCATATTTGACATTTGTCCTTGTGCCAATGGAGGACGGACAAATCTGAACAAGTTCAATCTGATATTTGAGTAGAAAATGTCCTGGTTGATGCACTCTTGAAACGCTGAAGTTGCCAGATAGAACCAGATTGAAACCAATGATTTTGCTCATTTTCATATGTTGAGTCCCACCCGCTATGCAGTGAGAGGTCGTTGCGCTCTCTCTCTCTCCCTCTCGCTGCTGGAACCTTGACGCATGGATCAGCCTAGGCTTGCTGATCGCCAGCGATCAGCAAGCCCAAGGCCTTGTCAATCTTGGGATTTGGCATTAATGCCATCAGTAGACCTCCCATTTTTGCCAGAAAAACCTTGGATTTGGCATTAATGCCATCAGCGGACTTCCACTGTCAGTCATGATCACATAAGCAGGCTGAGAGTTGCTGATCGCCGGCGATCAGCGGGCTCAGGCCTGCTAAAAAGCAAAATAATTTGCCTTGGAATGTGGGGTGAATGGAAATGCTGCACTTTCAAAACTCCTACATGCATTCTGAACTCCTACAACAGATTCTGGATTGATAGGGTAAACCCCCGGCCACCTACTTCCCACAAAGCGCCAATGTTGAAGGGTGATGTATCTGGCTAAACCTAGCACGATTGCAGCTGATCAACGAGTTTTAGCGTTCGGATAGAAGAATTTGTGCAGAACATATTTCCGACCTGCTCAGCCCCCTCATCTGGTCTCACTTATTACTGTCAATCTACTATTTCTAGGAAACAAAATGTTAGACCATGTTGTCACTTTTTCCGCCAGTGTTGCATTCACCACCATATTTGATCAATGAACCAACCTAGTAGCTAGTTAATCGACCTTCCTTCCCATCATATTCAAGGAGGTCAGCGATTAGAGAAATCTTTCCTTCGAGAAGGCTTTCACTGAAGCATCGAGCCAGCAAGCTGATCGTCGGCCATTAGCAAACCCAAGGCTTGTTTGATCGATGCTTCAGTAAGCCCAAGGCCTTTGTTGAGAAGGACTACACATAAGTGGTTGTTGATAGGTCGCGATTTTTTATTTGGATATAGAGAAGGAACAAATGAATCAGAATTTACTTCTTTGTCTCATATCTTTTGATCATTATAGTTCACAAGAACATGGTTGGCCAGCACCAACAATAGCCTGAGCATTTAGATAATAATGAGTGTTAGAGTAGAAGACCGTGAACTCCATACTATTCATTAGGGTTTTTTCAGGACATACTCCATTATGCTCTCTTCCATTCAAACCTATTTGCAATCCATTCATCAGCTTCCGTATTCAACACTTGAAGCATGCATGCCCATGGCTCGGTCCACACGCTGCACTTCTGCAATACTCTTAGGTATTAAAGATCAGCAAGCATTGGGCTTGTGTAATAAGCTTTTGTCCTCGCCGTTGTAGTTGGCAGGTCAAAAACAGCAGCATACTAGCCCTACAAGAGTAGCCTACCACTTTTGGAAAGCACCTAAGATCATAAGAATTGAGAATATTAGCTCAGATGAGGAAGACGTTTATTAGATTGGATTCTACTAATTTGTATATTGTAAAATTGTTGCTAGCATGTTTTTTTTTATGCTTTATTGATTGTATTGAACTTTGTAATTCTTTACTTCTTTTTAATGGTTGTGACCATGGCTTTCCAATGGGATGATCTAGCTAAATCCCTAACCATCTGTCTAATTTCATGGATGATGATTGCGGGATCTGATAGTTGTATTGTGGTTGATTGATTCTCCATTGATCATGATATTTTGTATTGGTTGTTTGTGACGAAGAACTATTGCATTTATCTCTATAAAGGGTTGAAACTTGGATTCAATGTAGTAACATAATCATCAATAATTACACCAACACACTTGGCATCTTGTCGGTTTGATTGTATGATGTAGTCTAATTACAAGATATTGTTTGCAGATTTTAACTTTCAAGCTTTCTTGCTTAATGTAGCACTATTTTACCATGCAGTTTGTTAACATCCTTATAGCTCAAATGTTATAATAGTGTGGAATAGCCCTTTGTGGTTTAGGGTTCAAGGTTGTGCACCATTGGTTGAGTTATGTTATAGCTCAGCTATGACACAAGTACAATGTTAACAAGCCAGCTTAGATTGAGTAGTAGTGTGTAGCAAGTAGTTAATTTTAGCTAAGCAATATTAGTTACTTAAAATGATCTGACATAGAAAAGATGGATCAACTTTTTCAAAATTTCTAAAAAATTTATGTCCTTACCTTCCTAATTATGTCATTACTTTTTTATGCTTTGGGATAATTTATCACCATTATCATGTATTCTTTGAGGAAAAGCATGGTACTTACAAGGTTGCAAGCTAGGAATCAACGATCAATGGAATCACCTACTACGGGCGCACAAAATGAGGCTCTTGACATCGAACACAGTCAAATTGTCCAAGAGGTAATCATATTCGTATCTTGATTATATCAAAATCATTTTACTTTGTCTAGATTTTTTGTGAGTTAAAATTTATATAATTATCAAATTTGTGTGATGGCAGGATGTACCCCCCATATTTTAATGAACAATATATGAATTCTGATGGTGTTTCCGATTGCAGTTTGATTGAAATCAATGACATAAGTGGACTTGCTAAGGATGAGCCTAAACTCACAATATTCTTAGTCTAAACCAAACATAACTAGGGGAGGAAACACCACAACACCTACCAATGTGTCATTCATTGTTTGGAAAGAAAATTCTCCTAATGTTCCATTAGTACATATCAAAATAAACAAAAACCACAATCTCCAATATTCATCTCAAAGAAACTCACAAAACTCGCAAATCGCCAAATCCCTTGCAGAAGTATTAATTCTTGCCTCATGTAGTTCAAGCTCCAATCTTCTTCTACCTCAATATCTATCAAAAGTGCATCATTGTACATGATATCAGTATGTTTTTGCTCTGAGTGTCCATTTTCTTCAAGGTCTTGATCAAGCGGCACCCATTTTTCTTTTATCCTTTCCATCTTTGGTAATTGAAACAAAACTAAGCATTTGCTTTTCAATTTGATAACGAAAGCATATTGATGATACTTTGATTCTACAATCTATATCTCCATTTGATTTGAGATCCCATCCTTTGTCCTCAAGTTCTGATAATACATCAGTCAATAGATCTTTGCAGACAACATAGTGGGCATTGAAAAAAAATCAACAAATACATTTAAAGTGACAAACCAACTTAACCGATCTGTTTTTGACCTTGTACTTATCTTCAAGGAATTTTTCACATCATTAAACAACTTACAATGAAATGATTCTGAAACTACAATATCAAGAGTAATCCATTCATCACTACTAAAACTAGGTAATGGAATAGGCTGCCAAAACTATTTTGCCAATTTGGAATGTACATGGAATCAAAGATATATATTCCACAATCAGAAAGATCTCTCTAGTTCTTCCCTTATATTGCAATTTTCCAATATCAAAATGTATTACATCAAGGACACCTGCAAGAGATCCAGTTGGCTCCCATTCATTTATATTCGATGGGTATAGATTTGTAACAAGAAAAAATAGTATGATTAGTGTTCGACAAAACATAGATTAAAATAAATCAAATACAAGACAACTGATACATCAATACTCACAGGTTGAGCTTTTTATGATCTTGGGAATTTACTCCTTGTACATTTAATTCTGAATGCATATATACATGCTGAACCAGAATTTCATATATGGATTTTCCTCCTAATGAAGCTTTGAAGTCTATAATTTTGGCTTTCCAATAGGATTAGAAAGAAAATTTTGTCTTTTTGCTTTTACGAAATATTCCTTTTGATGATGGATGGATCAAAACCCAAGAGTTTTTTGTATACTTTCTTGGCACCCATGATCCATTGTCATCTTTCTCATTGAAAAGTATCATAGAGTCAATTGAGGAGCTTGGTCTCCTTCATGGTGCCTAGCCTTACCTGCAAAAATCTCCAAACTAAAAGTTATCTCACCCAAAAGGAGGGGAGCATTCTGGTATTGCTATTATGAAACTTATTTGAGTTTTTACCGCTATTCAATAACTCTGGTTAATTTGATTGGGCAATGACATTAATATTCGATAACTCTGGTTAATTTGATTGGGCAATGACATTAAAGTCGCATCGGGTCACTGATGCTTAAACTATTGTCACCTAGATTTTCCACCCAGTTGGGTCTTTTCAGGCAGTGGTGAGTTAATAGCATTATCCCAAACTACCCAACAAAAAAAATTTGTATTTCAAAAGTTTTCTATATTGTTAAAATATCGAAGAACTACGTTACGTAGAAGCCTGATATCACACTTTCTATTTGTCCACATGGCAACACAAATGTGATTAAAAAAAAATTAGTTAGTATTCTCAAAAGCCCTTTTCGAGCGCAAGTTTTCTCTAATGTTCATCACAGCCCCAAGGATAGACATTTCTATTTATGATTCAAAAAGCCTTGGTTACAAATAATACTACCATCCCCCCTTGTTCCATTTATAGGAGGTGCAACATACTTGTGAGACTTTTTTATCAATTTCGTGGTCAAGTGGAAGTGATATATGTGTAGCTTGATCTCCTAAGGAACTCTAATTGTGAAATCATTTGAGATTGATAGATTAAGTACACAATTTATCTTTTGGGTTCAATGAGATTCAATTACAAATGTAGGTGTTTATTTTTTGGAAACATGAATGGAGTCAACAAACTCAAAGCAAGCTTGGATCTTTCCACTAAATATGTGAAGCTTTTTTGCATCGAAGTGATATTCTTCTGCAGATGCAATGCAAACTGGGCACAGAATCATGCATTATAAAAGAAAACTCTTGCATGAGAAGAAAATCAAACCAAGATTCCTTGACTCAGAATAGAAGTAATAGACTTCTTATTTGCACTTAATGCAATAATTACACGAAGGGTAAATTGATAGTTCAAATTGGATCTTGCACTTGTATGGTACATATCTTGGACTAAATTGAATAAGCACTAGCTTTAAACAATACTTTGTGTAAGCTAATAGCCTCAATAAGAAAAACCCAAAGATGCATGAATCTGCTCCAAAGGGTGGTTTTTAGAACAACGTGCTACCCTAACCCACCCACCCACCCCACGCCACAAATATCAACACATATCAACTCATGTCCCTGAACAAAATCTAGTGCGCTGATTGACTTCAATGTAGTGCATCTCCCCAAAACATCCATAGAACATGCAATAAGGGCCTACAAATGATGACCATAATGAAAATAAAGCCAGTACGTCTTGCATAAATCTATTCATCGTCCCTCACCATCCTAAGGTCAAGTCATTAGTCTTATTGAAATTTTATTTACCAGTAAAAGCTTTAAATGAACATAAATAGATCCCGGAATCATGAAGTGAAACTCCGACAATGGCAGCCATGTGTGTGTATCTGTCTAATCTAAAAGTAAAAGATCCCCTATCATTGACATACTGTATTTGTGAAGAGGCTTAAATTACGCAAAACCATTGAGTCATAAAAAGAGCTTAGCCATGCCACAAACATTTCCATAAAATTTAGGGGTACTTTGACTGCCATCAAAACTTCCATAAAGGTTGACTGAGGTCACATCTGCTCTTTTGGCTAGCATCAGTCATCTTTTAGATAACGGAATGGCATTTCCCCCAGACCTTTCCATTGGATCATCATGCCATAGAAATGGCTTGGCCTAACGGCCCCTCACCATCTTTCATGCCAGGATTCCCCAATGGAACAAGTCAGTGAGGAATACATTCCCCCATTCGTAAAAAGCTCACATGACAATAAATAATTGCAAATATAAAAAATAAAAAACAGCAGTTACATGTGTATAGTCATCAAGCAGTAAGAAGATGCACTACAAGAAACCTTAACATGCATGAACCATAATCTGATTAATATACGACGTGAAGCAGCAATACCAGATAGAAAAACAAAGAAAAAAGGCTTGAGAACAAGACATCTAAAATATCAAAGAAACTTAGATTTGTAAAGTGCTTGATAATAAGTAAAATATCAAAGCAATCTATGATTTGGAGACTAATGTACTATGCAAACTAAGAAGGCAATGAATCCCTGCTTATAAATAGCAAAATTGGAACAAATGTTGAAATTTTCATTCAAGTCGCCGGAAATGGGCCACTCCCCTTATTCCCTCCCCCAATAAATCTCACTTCCATCACAATTGTTTCCGGATCAGCTAAGAAGCAAATTCTGAACATAGAGAATCCATATCAGGCAGAAGTTGATTCCTTAAGGTAGGCAATCAAGTCAGCACGTTCTTGAGGCTTCTTCAGACCAGGAAACACCATCTTCGTCCCTTGAATGAACTGCACAGCATAAACAGTACTTAGAAATTAGAAAGTACATGGAAGTCTTTTCCACATTTGAAAAAACAGTAAAAGAAAAATTGCACCCCATCCTCGGAAAACCAAAGTCGGTTCATACAAGAATCCGCATAAAAGTTAGCACACACAACCTCTCTCTCTCTCTCTCTCAGGATTCAATCAGTATAAAAACCTGAATGTTCCTCTGTAAGATTGTAACTTAAACATATCTAGATCAAACACAATAACCACTGCCTTTAGATTAGCAAACATCCAGGAGAAAAAGTCAAAACATATACGTACTGCTCTGCAAAAGTTTGCAATATGAGAGTAAATGAAGCAATCAGAGTTTGTACTAACTAAATCAAATGTGAAAGATTCATCAAACACAATAAATTCAACCAACCTTCTTCGGATTCAACAGATATTCATAAAGAGTCTCTTCTCCCCACACCACTGCCTTGTTCTTATTTGCTGTTGAGTATGAGTAGCCGGCCGTTGTTCCTGACTGCCTTCCAAACAGACCATGGAGATTTGGTCCTGCGATAGATTTTATCACATGCCATGAAAATTCGCAAACCAAATTTTAAGAAAACAGAACCATCCACTCTAAAAATATCTTTGTCCAGAGAACATATAAGGAAGACGTGATGCTTTTCAAATTCAGTATCTTTACAAAGTCAAATCACAATTGCGTGCATACACATTCAATCATCAACTTTAAATAAAATGTACTTCCATCTCCATATTCAGCACAGGGCCTGTTGTAAGGTTTTCAACCTATGGCAACTAAAAGAGGGCTTCCAAGGTTACAAGTTGAAATTGAGAGAGAGAGAGAGAGAGAGAGAGAGAGAGAGAGAGAGAGAGAGAGAGAGAGAGAGAGAGAGAGAGAGAGAGAGAGAGAGAGAGAGAAAACGTAGGTAAAATTAAAAAGAGGTAAAATACTACTAAGGCCTTGCAAACATTCTCATAGCTATCAGACATAGCAGTTTTTAAGCTTAAATAATCATAACTGGGTAAGTTGAAGAAACACAGACGCACACCCACCCAGGTACAGAAAATTAAAGTTTTGACACATTCAAGACAATTGAAAGGTACTCAACAGGCAACTGAAAGAGGGCTTTCAATCTGTGTGTGTGTGTGTGTGTGTGTGTGTGTGTGTGTGACAGAGAGATAGAGAGATAGTATAGATGAAAAAAGAGGAAAAATACTGCTAAGACCTTGCAATCGTTCTTCTAGTTAAATAACAAAAATAGAAATACATAATGTCAAATTTTAATATGAAGAGAGAGAGAGAGAGAGAGAGAGAGAGAGAGAGTTTTATTAACGTCTATATAGCCCCCGAGGGTGCATTAGACCAGAAAAATCTGTAAAAGGTGTTGGGAGCTTAGTCCATCCGCTCATGTGAAAAAACAGGAAAAAAACAGGAAATGAAAACATGACAGAACTAAGTGACTCATCAAAGCCCACAACCAGGGCCAAGTAAACCACAGAAAGATACAGCTGTAAGAAAGACATGGCAGGCTGGCAGAGAAAAGTATGAATGCCCACAACCCGGGCCAAACAATGCCGCCACAGTGAAATCTAAGAAACATGAATAAAGTGCCCACAACCCGGGCCAGGTAAAGAAGCTATCTACGAGGCCTAGGCGTCCTTGTAGGAATGTCGATCTCGTCAACAGACTCAGAATGATGTATTTGCTGAAAGAAGTCCGTGATACAGACTGGCATGGAGCAGGCGCAGTAGGCAACGGCGGGGAAAACAAGGAGTCTCGCAGGAGTGAAGCCTCAGACCCAGGCAACGTTGATCAGGGTAGTGCATGAATGACGGTAGTGAATGTGGCCCATCCCTGTACAGGCAATAGTACCTCTCACGTATCTCATAATAAACTGGGCAGTGGAGGAGGAAGTGGCTCTCGTCCTCAGTCTCGTGAATAGTGCAGAGAGTACAAATGCACTCCTCTCGTGGAATGTCAGCCACTCGTCCTGTCTCTATACGCAACTGATGTGAGGAGACTCTAAGCTGGCCGATGCAATATTGCAGTGCATGAGAGAGAGGCTGTGAAAGGTACTGTGGGAGTACTGGCAATCCCCAGGAGTCCAGATGAATAAAGTGTCTGGAAATAAGTCTGGTGTGAGAGAGAGAGAGAGAGAGAGAGAGAGAGAGAGAGAGAGAGAGAGAGAGAGAGAAACAGCAAAGAGGTAAAAACTGCTACTAAGACCTTACAACCAATCTCATAGTCATCATAAAAAGCAATTTTAGGGTTGAATAACGATAATTGGTAAGTTGAAAAGACACACACACACCCTGGTACAGATCAAGACACACAAAAAATCACAAACATAAGCAATCTTTAGAATAGTTTCTTAAAAACCAAAAGATATAAGCATCACATAAAGTAAAGCACTTCAAAGGTACAGCTTCTGGTAATGATTGGGCTTTATATTCATCAAAATAGGCCCTTCTATACTTGAATCGAGAAAGTCTAATACCTCTTTTAAGATCTAGTCAAAGTCAAAAACACGTGTCAATCAAACCATAGAACAAAACTAAATTGCATCGGAACCACGTTCGCAGCCCTTGATATTTCAGAACTTTGTGCCGCTACAACCCAATTTCAGGCTTTCTTAGGCTGCACTTTTTCTAGAACAAGGGAGGGGCTACCGAGGCCAAAATCAATGCACAAATTATGGTGGTGAAGGTTGTTTGTTTACAACTCAATCTTGGTGTTAGATTGAAGCAAAGCTTGCAACTTGGCAAAATAAGCATAAATCCAACCCTGCCATCGTTATTTTCCAATTTCCCCTACAAAGTATAATATGCTTTGGATTTTTCTCTTTGCTAATAACGATCAAGGTCCTTTACTCAAAAATTTCAAGCACTACTGCTGTGCTCCTCATAATTCAGCGAGGGTGGCATCTATGTGTTTGCTCTCGGATAGGGAGGGCCTGATTTTAATGGCACGTGCCAAGCTTTTCTCGGACAATAGTTGTATGACTAGCTCTACCATGATTCAAAAATTTTGTTATACTTTAGGTGGCACGAGATCAAACAAGAGAAGGCCTACTCTCCAGGATGCGGAAGAGCTGGCCCACTTTATTGCCCTTGAATGTTTAGGAGAATAGTCATACGTGTAAAAACACTTATAGAAGAAATTGTTTGGCATCCGACAAATATTTTTCACACCTTTGAGACTCAAGCAGGGCGTTGTGGTTGGCTCAGGAGTTTTAGGTATCAGGAGTTGTATGCTGCTTGTTTAGGTATAAACCATGTATTGGTAAGTGTATTCAATTTGGTGACTGGATGAGTGTTTAGACTTTACGGTGATGTAAATACTGATTCTACATTGTCCATTTGAATTCTTTGTCATAATTACATATGGAAGCTACAGATAACACATCTAAGCCATAAAGTATCACACAATCACTTGCGAATCAATAATCTAAAGTCTAAATCCTGGCTACTTGGGATTGCAAAGGTAAGCGGACTTAAAACTATATGTGCACCACATTTAACCTATACAGTTAATGGTTCATTTCACCCAAGCAGCTAATTTGCAAGCCCCACCGAAGTTACTGACCTGGCTGACCTTCAATTTTTGACACTATCATAACAGGGGGATGCTACTATTTAAGAAGGGTACACTGCGCAACAAATCTTGGCACCAAATAAAGTTGCAATTAAAACTGCAACAAAACACATGATTGGTTCACAGATATAATGATCGATTCCTTATATTCCAAGCATTCAAATTCTAAAGACTGATACAATAATCATACCCTGTTTGTGACCCGCGGCTTTTTCCACAGCGTGACACTGAGAACATTTCGTTTTGAAAATCTTCTCACCGGATTTCACATCCCCCGGGGGCGCTTCTCCAAAGGTGGCCATTGCTACTGCGATATGAACAAGCACACCACAAGCGTCTAAATACCTCGATTAAGCGCAATACAAACCAGAAACAATTTCCGCTCTCTATTGCTCAAATCTAC
Source organism: Diphasiastrum complanatum (assembly GCA_029204225.1). Taxonomy (NCBI): domain Eukaryota; kingdom Viridiplantae; phylum Streptophyta; class Lycopodiopsida; order Lycopodiales; family Lycopodiaceae; genus Diphasiastrum; species Diphasiastrum complanatum. Next base: position 9,111 of record MU832923.1, on the reverse strand, counting down.
AAAAAACTAGAGGATTTTTGAGCTTCAACAAGAGACAGAACTGACACTTGAGCTGAAAAAACACAGAGATTGAGCATAGAACAGTGAAGAAAGGCGGAATTGAAAGAAAACCCACATCAGAAGCGTCTGGATCTACAGATCCGCCTCCTCCTGCGCTCTCGCTCTCGCTCTCGCTCTCGCTTCTTCCTTCCTTCCGTTCCTTTCCTTTTCCTTCGGTCGTGTCCGTTCGCTAACAAAAGTCTAGTCTAGGGCTTCTGCTCCAGCAAGCCAGTCTTGAACCGACATGTGACGTGTCGTTTTCCTATTGCATGAAACGGGCGTATGACGTGTCGATACCTAACTGGATGAGAGTCACATGCGACGTGTCGAGATTCTAGTGAATGGCGCAGGCAAAGGAGGACTGCGTGGAAGCTATGGTTTTTTTTTGTTTCTATTGGACTCAAACTTGCTATAATACACACTACTACTACTACTACTAGGGCATACGTGGCCCCCAAGTGACAAGCTTAAAAAATAGTTGTGCATGTTTGGACATTTGTATGAAGCTTACCCTTATGGTCTTAAGAGTGTTATTGGCGCCCTTTCAGCTTTGCCAGCACCATCCCAACACGCCCACAAATCACTGACGTCACGCCCACAAATCACTGACGTAAACGTGTTGTTTTTCGATGAGTTTGATTTGAAAAATATTATATCGATTTTTTTTCAAAGTATATGCCACATGGCAAAGCTTGGGACCTTTTTAATCACCTTGCCTATTTTATTTAAACCCTCCTCATGCATAGCAAGAATAAAGAGGCCCCATATACTATAGCCTTGTAACTTATTTATGAAGCACTTTTGAAAACAAGTGTGTGTGGCAAGTTGCAAGGCCCTACGCATTTTAATTGACGATTTGTGTAAGTTTGTGTTTGTTAAATTTGGGTATATTCAAAGTGCATAAATTAAATCTATTGAGTTGAAACACTCAATGTACGATTGGAACTATAGGCACAAGCCTAGCTCTTTGTGCTAATTCTAGTAAGCATGGGATAATTTTCACCCTTAGGAGCTTCTTTGATCTCTTTCTTGTTTCTTAAGGCTCATGGTGTATGTAGGGCTATTTAGAATGGTCCCTTAGATCTTCTTCCTACATAACCTCATTTCCACTCTATTTTTTATGGGAGAGCCCAATATTCAAGTCCAAGGGGTAATGGAATTGCCTTGAAAGCCTTGCGACATATCCTTTTCTCACTTTATAGTCCCTTGGTGGGTCTAATAACCTTCAGATGTTGTCCATCCTATAGGTCCCCTATTTTAAGTCGCAACCAAGTCTCGGCTCCCCTTGCTGGAATGTTGTCCTAGAGCCCACCTTGGCATGTCATCACTTGAAATGTAACCTTCTCAAATTTATTAATAAGCAGGATTTACTCAAACTAACTCAGCACCAGTTGTAAGGTCGCTTCAAATCTTTTTGATCTGGCACATAGCTGAGGGTCATATCACGGGACGCCAGCAGTAGGTCGTCAGGACCATTCGGTCCGAGACGTCGACGGTATGTCGTCGGGACCATTCGGTCCAAAAACTGGTTGTCGTCATATTGTCGCGGGAGTGTTCTTTGCTTGAATGTGAACTGGTTAAGCTCTTGGGGAACGGGCTCTAATATGTTGCCTGAATTGGAATAAAGTTACTTGTTTATGGTTGTCCAGTCTAGCGTGGTGTCAGGTTGGCTTCCAGCACTCGTGACGAAGCTTTGAGTTGATTAAATCTAATGTAAGTTAGACGACTTTCTTAGAATGGATGTTACTCATTTGTAACGAAGCTTCGAGTTGGTTAAGTTTGAAGTAATTTGGGCGGCTCACTTGGAGGGAAGTCACCCACGTTGGGACCCCCGATTTGGCATGGCGACAATTTAAGCATTTGAAAAATTGAAGAAAGCCTTAGCTTTTGCACCAATCTTATGAGCTCCAAATTAGACAATTGAATTCCATGTGCATACTAATGCATCAAAATTTGCCATTGGATCTGTATTGACACAATCGGAGGAGTATAATAAAGATTTTTGGATTAGATTTGCTAGCCGACAATTGAGTGATGCGGAAATGAACTAGTCAACCACAGAATGAGAAGCGTTGGCTATGGTGTTTTCAGTGAAAATGTTTTGACATTATTTAATAGCAACACATTTTGCTTTCTATACTGACCATCAGCCTTTGCTATACTTGGTAAACAAGATATGCAATATGGGACACTTTGCAAGATGGTTACTATTATTGACTGAATTTGACTTTTGGGTTGTAGTTCGGAAGGGTAAATAACATTATCTTGCGGATCATGTCTCAAGAATACAAACAACACCAGTTAACACTGAAGTGGATGATGAACTACCAGATGCTACATTATTCTATGTTGAAGAAGTACTTGAGTGGGCAGAAGATATTGTTGAGTATCTAATGTTGGGTCAACCAAGTGAATCTTTGTCGAAAGTTCAACAAAGGTGATTGATTTTAAAAGCACAACCTTACCAATTAATTTCTGGTCAATTGTATCGTCATATGGAGCAGATGATATTATGAGAAGATGTATTTTATCCCATGAAGTGCCTGATTTAATTATGTTTTCTCATGATGAAATGGGAGGAGATCATTTTTCATCTGATATCACTGTTTGTAAAATTTTGCAAGCCTACGCTTCATAAGTATACTGAGAAGTACATTCAGTCATGTGATGTATGCCAACGAGCACGTGGCCCTATGAAACAACATTATGAACAACGTTACATTCAGTCCTAGCACAAGTACCGTTTGAAAAATGGGGACTTGATTATATTGGTCATATTCATTCTGCGGCAAGAGGTACTCAAGCTAGATACATTATCGTAGCAATGGATTATATGACCAAGTGGGTTGAAGCACGAGTAGTTCGTGTAGCAGACGCGAAATCTGCTGCAAAGTTTTTGTATGAAAATATCATTGTCCGATTTTTGGGTGTTGGAAACTACCAAATTGAAATGGAAAAAAATATTGAAGTCACGTTGATTTCCTCCAGTGATGATGAATATGCATCAAGTGCCACAAATCGGACAGAGGGAGTCACTACGCAACATCTTATTGCAATTTCAATCTTGCACTTGGCAAGCAATTTTGCAATCACTAGTAAATTGCAGAAGATGCTAGAAATTTGTGAATCTCCTGTGCAGGTGGATGAGATGCCAAAAAATATACAATGGCAATATGGTATTCGAATTTCCACCATAAAATTTGATAGGCATGGAAGGCACGCAAAGATCCTACGACTGTCACAACTGGGTGAGATATACAACTTTCATAATACAAGGTTTTCTAGGGATTGTGAGAGTGTCGCCATGTGGTGGTGGGTTTGAGTGTAGGAACAAAAAGTATTCTCATCTTGTATCCTTTGGTGCCAAAAATTGCACAGAGTTCATTGGCAGACTGCAATCTAGATGTCCAATAGGCCCGTTCCAAATGATATTGGAAGTATGAAATGTCGTCATTGTAATCGTCCACCATTTTGTGTGAAACAATGCTCAGCCAAGATATATTACTGTATACCAGAAAACACCACATATACTAGAATGACAATCCATGTGGGGATTCACCAACATGAATTTGGAGAGGAGGAGTCATACACCAGCATGCAGATGGCAGGATAATTAGTTAAAAAGGCGGCAATTCATAACAACATGCAAAAATAATAGAAAAATACAAAAAGACTTGGCAAAAGAATTGATTTTAGATAAATTATTGTCATGCACTTCTGCCACAGGGGCAATGGATGCGACACAGTTGGATGAGATCTTGTCAACAATCCAGCCAACGACTAACAATAGAAGATTTGATTATTTTATTGTCATTACAAGTACTGTAAATGAATATTGTGTAATTCACATTTTGGAATTTGTTGCAACTGCATGTCAAATAGAAGATAGAAACCTACATTTAGTGTCTTCATGTGGCAATAATGTTGTTGTAGATTGAAAAAGTTGATTATAGAAGCAAGGAAGGAATTGCAGCCAGTAGATATGTCTCATGATATCACTGCTCTTCTTTACTTAAAAGAGCATTGCGCTTATGAGTACTTCCATGGTTCATTGCTTTCGGGACAAATGCATGACAATTTTGATGCATGCCATATATTTAAGATGGTGACTACTGGGCGGAAGTGGATCTCGTGACGAGGATGCAAACATGAAATGATCTTGCAAATGCTTGGTGTTGCTTTGATCACGTATGTAGGGTTAAGGATTGGGTAACAATGGCCACCCATGTTTACGACACATGGTATATACTTGACTCCACTTGCAATTCAAGAAACTAATTCTCAATTTTTTATCTGATTTCATGCAGAAACCAATCAATGCAAACAATGGCGATATGTGACAAGAAAGTTCAAGATGTGCAAGCACAAATAAAGTTTTGGACTCTATTGAATCGAGTGATGTCAAACCACCTACATGAGCCTATCGCATTCAGGGGTTTTATGGAACAGATGTTGACATTCCTTTGGCTGGAAAGGAAAGATTCTATTTGTTTCACTTTATGGACAATGTCAACAAGCACACCCAAAAATACATAAACCAACAAGCACGAGATGAGCATGTTGTTATGTGCTTGCAATGGAGAAATACAAATACTCAAGGTGTTGCAGACGGGCTCTACAACAAAATATCAGCATGGTAGAAAGTTGACAATGCATACTATAATTGTTTGCATGAATCAAAAAGTTGGCTTGCCTGGTGGAGAAATCAAATCCATCAATGGGGGAAGTTTATGGTCAACTTAGTGTCAATTGGTTTTATACTTGCAGGAGGATTAACAAGACTCCAACTCTTGTTCTTCATCAAAGAATTGTACTCAGCATCCATGGAAGCTTTCCATTTATCGGCATCTGACATTGATAGTGCTTCTGCAACAGTGGCAGGTTCATCATGACCGATGAACGTCTGAGGGATGAAACGATCAGATTGTTGTCATTGTCATGCAGATTTTTGAACTGCAGGTTCCTGAGCTGATGTCCCTCCTAGGTACATGATAGGGATGTCTTCAACTTGTGGTTGAATAGTCGTAGGTCTAGGCCTATCGATGGTGAATGGAGTTGTTGGAACAAATTCTTGCATTTGCTGCTTCTGCTTGAAATCATAAAATTTTGTCTTCAAGGAAGACTACATCTCGGCTAACTAAGATCTAACTTGTTTCAACATTATAGATGCGGTATGCTTTATGTGAAGTTGAATAGCCGATAAAAATATACTTATAGATGACTGGGTCTAGCTTCTTCCTCAGATCAGACGGTATTTGTGCATAGCAGAGACATCCAAATACACGTAGGTGTTTCATACTTGGTTTGTAGCCATAGTAGGCTTCAAACGGAGTTTTGTTGTCAATTGCCTTTGTGCTGAAATAATTTTGTAGATAGTAGGCTGTAGAAATTACTTCAGCCCAAAAATTTATTGGGTAACTGAGCATTGGACATCACGGGTCGTGTACGCCGTTCTGTTGTGGAGTGTAGATGGTTGTGAACTGATGGTGCATGTCACATGAAGATAGATAGTTTGCCATTTCATCATACATGTACTCTCCCCCTGAATTAGACCACAAGGTCTTGATTCTCTGACTAGTTTGAGTCTCAGCAAACTGCTTGAATTCTCTGAAACACTTGAATGCCTCAGATTTTTCTTGATGAACATGATTCTAGTGAATCTGGAGAGGTCATCAATAAATGTGAGGAAATATATAGTTTGTGTTGAAAATTGTCACTTCTCACTTGACATTGGTTCATGTAAATATTGATCAAACATTAGAATATGTTGATGATATGATTTCACACGTGTGGAGCATGTTCCCATGTGTGAAAGGATGTACTTTTCATGTTTGTATATATCCAAATTGATTTTGTGTCATTCTAGTTAGTGTGAACATGAAATGACTAGTTTTTAGTCAAGTTGACTAGTCACCTACAAATTAGCTTTTCCTTGCATGTGCATGAGTAAATGCTCCCACATGGCAAGTGGATGTTCACATGTGTGTATAGAGTACTAGAAGATAAGAGTTGACCATTTTCCTTAGATCCTATTTTGTAGGGAATATTCCTATATTCTAGGAGACTAGCTTTTTGGATTTTAGTCATATTCTAGAAGGTCAACTATTGGATAAGGATCAAGGATGGATCAAATGGATAGATATGAGTGATGTGGCACTCTTCACACGTGTGAAGGCCTGCTGGACTGTACCAGACTCATGGATGTACTTGATCCATAAAAGGATCATCATTTTGCTAAGAAAATTGATGAGACTTTTGCACTCTACACTTTTGTGAGATTTCTAGTCATTTGTCTTGTGATTTTTATGCATGATTGCTATCTAGTATCATTGTACTTGTTGTTTCAGGTGCAGGCCGTACAGTGGACAGTACTCCACACGTGTGAAGCCGCTCTCACTAAAAAATGATGTGTTGATCCATTGCTCTTGCTTAAATCCAAGTGTAGTGAATCTAGATCAAGATCTAATGTGTAGAACTTGATAGATTCATTGATTAAGCAACCAATAACTCTCTATGATTGTAAAGTACAATCATTATTGTCCTAAAAACTGTAAAATTTATCATGGTATCAGAGCTAAGTAAGAGAGTGATCATTGAATCATAAATCTTGTAAAGATCATTGGCAAAATTTGTTTTTTGGCCAATACTAGTGAGGGCGAGTTCTTCTAGAGTGATAGCTTGTAATCATTTGGATCAAAACGACTTGGAGGCTGTGTATGTACTTTTCACACGTGTGAAACCGTACAGCAACTTTCAATTCAAGTTACTTTGTGTTTTTTGGTCCCAAAATCACAATACTAGTTCATTTTTGGTGCTTTTTGAAGCATAGTATTGATCTAGATTCATTCTAACTAATGCCTATGACCAAATAGTGTTTTGGATCATTGAAGCATTTCTTTTTAGAGTCTAAGATCAAATCTAAGAGGCTGATTTGTTCAGATCCTTAGTTGAAGTGAAATCTCTAAGAAAAGTGTAAAGCAATTTTTTTGTGAGAGTGAAAGCTAGAAATTTTTGGTAAGATCTTTGAGTATCATTCAAGCTTGTGTGTTAGTTTGATAGAGACAAGCCTATAGGCATTCTAGTAAGCTTTAGGCCACTTCATAGATCTTTTAAAATTCAAAAATCTTTGTGATTTTTAAAAAGAGCATTCATTCTAAAATGTCATCCATGGGTGGATATTTGATGGAACCAAGTGAGAGACTCACTTCCACAAATTATTCCATTTGGAAAGTGAGAATGGAATCACTCCTAGTGATCCATGATCTATATGACATAGTTCAAGGAGTAGAGGAAGAGCCTCAAACTCCCCAAGAACAAGCCAAATACAGAAGAGAGAGCAAGATTAGCTCTACATTGCATAAAGTTAAATGTATGCAATGACCTCTTGAAAGAGGTGTCTTCTTGTACCTCATCCAAAGAGGCTTGGGATTCATTAAAGAGCATTTATGAATCCAACAATACTTCAAGAATCCTCATGCTAAGAAATCAAGTTTTCCAAAGCATGAAAGGAAGTGGAGAGAGTGGACAAGAGTATGTTCTTAGGATCAAATCTCTTAACAAGGAGTTAAGTGCAATAGGAGAGAAGATCCAAGATCAAGAACTAGTACAAATCATTTGAATGGTCTAAGTGATGAGTTTACCAACTTAGTCCAATCATTTGCCATTCAAGACTCTCTTCCATCCATTGAAAAGTTGCACAATGTTCTTGTGGCCGAGGAGAGTAGGCTTCTACACCTCAAGACAAGAATGGATAGCATGTCACTTAATGGAGGAAGAGGAGAAAGCTAACTTTACATCTAAAGGCAAGAAAAAGCAAAATCCATTCAAGAAAAATCAAGGCAAGGAGGCCGAGATGAAGAATGGAGGATCTACCTCAAAGGCAAAGTGAAGAACAAAGGCAAAACTAAAGTGTTTCTTTTGTGGAAAGAAAGGACACTTTGCCTCAGAATGCTACTTGAAGAAGAATCAACAAGCCAAGGAGATCAAGGGAACATTGCTCAAGAGGAAGAATATGAGGATGGATTCAACACATCCTTAATGGTTGCATCTACACCAACTTCAAGTCAAGACACATGGTGGATAGATTAGTGGGGCTAGTTCCCACATGTCCTTTAACAAGCATTATTTTTCTACTCTTCTATCTTGTAATGACTCTAAGAAGTCAATATCACTGCTAGTGATCAAGCATGCAAGATAGATGGCATAGGATCTATACCTCTTTGTTTAGGCACATCTAAAAGGATAGATCTAGAAATGTTTTGTATGTTCCTACCATTTCAAGAAACTTGCTTAGTGTAGGACAATTAATGGACAATGGGATAGATGTACATTTCAAGAATGGAGTTTGTTCCATCTTGAAAAATGATAAGTGCATAGCTTAGTGGCATTAAGCAAGGTAGACTTTTCAAGTTGGATGCTAATGTTGCAAGTGGAAAGTGTGAACTTGGCTAGGGAGGAGCTAACTCAAGTGGAGCTTTGGCATAAGAGATTAGGCCATCCTAATCTTCAATCTATGTGAGTCAATGGCAAGCAAGGAACTAGCTCTCGGCCTACCAAGAGCTTTCAAGAAGTGTGGAAAAATGTGTGAGGCATGTGGCCTTGCAAAGTCACACAAATCTTCTTACAAGAAATCTTCATCAAGATCTCTCTCTCCCTTGGATCTCATACATATCTGATGTACATAGTTTTTCACATGCAAGTAATGGAGGTGCCTTGATGTATGTAACTTTTATAGATGATTGTACTAGATTCACATGGATTGAGTTACTATCAAAGAAAAAATCTTGTTGATGAAGCTTTCATTAAGTTTCAAATCTTAGTAGAGAAACAACTTAGTACTTCTATCAAAGCACTAAGATGTGATAATGGAGGAGAGTACACCTCCAATAAAATGAAAGACTTTTGTGAGATCAATGGTATTAAGTTACATACACTTGTTCCTACACCCTCAACAAAAATGGGGTGGCCGAGAGGAAAATATAGGAGTCTATGTGAGTGTGCAAAGTCCTTGAGGCTTGATGCATCACTTCCCATCTCATTTTGGGAGAAGCCATAACATGTGCTAATTATTTG